>JAJIZL010032470.1:0-14650 GCA_023969395.1 Amblyomma maculatum
ACTTATTTTATACAACTGACATTCGTTCACAAATCGAATATGCGTCATTACATTGCGACACCGAGCATGTCAAACGCAGACCATATCTTGAGTCAATTCTCACATTTCTCACCATTTCTCAACATTCTCATTTCTCAACATTTCTCAGCCTGATTCATCCTAAACAATTAGCAATAGAATTGCAATGTTACAAACATGAATCTTTCCTGCACCTCACGCCGTTACTGATCCGCAGAAAAATAGATCGCCTATGTCGTTTTCGTAAACTATAATATTGGAGTTCATATTTACGTCCTGTTTGGGTTCAATCACCACCATATATTTCATCGCGCCTCAACCACCGCCAAAATGTGAATATTACTTATACTAACACCGTAAGCTAGTCCTATCGTTTCTTCCCGAAACAAGCAAAGATTGGAATTTGCCTGCGTCACTCACAGGCATTACCAGCACTGATAACTTTAAAATGGCCATCTAAGGATTTGTTTTGTAAACTATAAGGTAACAAATTGCTTACTCCTTAGTAACATTGTTTGCATACTTACATTTCATTTTTTGTGTTTTTGCTCATACTACCATGTGAAACTCGGGACAATAAAAATATTTTTTTGCAAGCACTATAGTTCTGTTCTCTTTTGTATCTCTACGCTTTTATATTTGTATTCTAGCTTTCGTGTAGTTTTTCTTATTATTTGCCCCTCCCTTCTATTATCTACTATATGCATGGGGGGTATAATAAAAATTTCAATATTATCAGTCTACCTAATTGAGCAAAGCACTTAATGATTATCGTAACTCTCAATTTCTGATTCTTATGCGGTCTGTTGTGAACAATTTCTGGCAGGTTTGATATCTGACATAAGTCCTGCTACGTGGTCACAGGTACTTGGTATCCTTGAATCTAATATATAAAAAGGCTTTCGCAATATAGTACTACTCTGCAATCACTTTGAGTCATGCGAGAGGCCTTCGTCCTGCATTGGGTATACTCCTGCTGCTGATGATGATGATGATTATGAGTAGCGGAAATAAACTCTTGCTTGGTTCCACGTTGCGGTGAAATGGCGTCTGGTTATGAAATTTTGCATCACATTCAATTTGAAGTGAAAAACGTTTGAGCGTTTAGAGCTTAGGTATCAGGCATTGGTCAAACAACGAAATATAAATGCTATGGCCCGAAATAGCCATCGACATTACCTAAGACGAGATGTGTTAGGTTAAAAGAGATGATCGCAGTAATTGCTATCTGTCAAGAACAATACATTTTATTGGTATACATTAGCACAGAGCTTCACCTCGCTGCACTGCGTGGTTCCGATTCCCTAAGTGCAAGTAGTAGTTGGAAGCGAACTGTTCGCTTTGAGTGAGAGACAAAAGAGCTATTCCTGCGTTTCAGCTGTATATACCTGCCTATATCCAACCATAAATGTCTCCAGTTTTATGTACATGATTCTGAAGGTAAAACTACAGATCTCTTTTCATCATCATCATCCTCAGCCTGACAATACCCACTCCAGGGCGAAGGACTCTGCCATATTCCTAAAAAAAAACCCGGTCCTGTGCAAGCTACATTCACTTGACCCCTGCGAACTTCTTAACCTCACCCGCCTCCTTTATTTTATGCCATCCCCTGCTACGGTTTCCTTCCTTTCGAATCCATATTATTGCCCTAAGCGACCATCGGTTATCCTTTCCTCGCGCTACATGTCCTGCCCATGCCAATTTCATCTTGATTTCCATTTGAATGTCAGTGACTTAAGTTATTCCTCTGAACCACTCTGCACGTTTCCCACCTCTTAATGTTATCCCAAACATTTTTCTTTCCATGGCCCTCTGCGTTTTCCTTAACTTAAGTAGAACCCTCTTTTTTAGCTCCCACGTTCCAGCCAGGTAAGATGCAACTGTTATATACTTTCCTCTTTAGCGATACCGGTAAGCTGCTAGTCATAATCTGGCAGTGCTTGCCAAATGCGCCTTATCCTAGTCTTATTCTCCTTGTTATTTTCTTTTCATGGTCCGGATCTGCGGTCACTACCTGTCCTAAATAGATATATTTGCCTACTACTTCCAGTGCTTCGCTACCTAACGTAAATTGCTGTTCCTTCCCTAGGCTGTTGAATATTACCTTAGCCTTCTACATATTGATATTCAAGTGAACCTTTTTACTTTTCCTGTTTAGGTCATCGAACATTCTTTGCAGTTCACCCCTTAGCAAGGCAATGTCATCAGCAAATTGCAGATTATTGAGATATTGTCTATCTACTCTCCCTAACTGCTCCCATTACATGTCTCTAAATACTTCTAAGCAAGCTGTGAACAGTGCTGGGGAGACTATGTCTCCCTGCCTAACACCCTTTTTTATAGGAATTTTGTTACTTTCTTTATGCAGAACTATGGTTGCTTTGCACGCTCTATATATATATATTCCAGCACTTTCACGGTTGGCTCGCCTACACCCTGATATCGCAATGCCTTCATGACCGCCGAGGGTTCTACTGAATCAAATGCTTTTCCGTAATCAATGAATGCTAAGTATAAGGGCTGGTTATATTCCGAGCATTTTTCTATCACTTGGTTGATGGTATGAATATGATCGATAGTACAGTATCCTTTGCAAAACCCTCCTTGACCGTTTTCCTGGTTGCAGAATAAAGTTGCCCTGAGTCTATCAGCGATTACTTTGGTAAATACCTTATACGTAACAGACAGCAATCTGACTGGTCTGTAATTTCTCAAGTCCTTAGCGTCCCTTTTGTTATGAATTGAGATAATGTTTTCGTTCTTCCATGGTTCCGGTGTCGTCGATGACACCAGACATTGCGTATACAGGGTGGCCAATTTTTCTTGCACGATATCCTCCCGTCCTTCAACAAATCTATATTTACTTGATCGCCTTCAGCTGCTTTCCCCCTTTTCATAGTTTCTAATGCATTCTTAACTTCATCCTTCGTCACAGGCGGAACATCTGACTGTATTTTTCTACCGCCAATCTCATTATTGTTGTGACTTCGTTGGCTGCTGTAGAGATCAATATAGAACTCCTCGGCTACTTGGACTATCTTGTCCATATTTGTGATGACATTGCCTGCATTGTTCCTTAACGCATACATCTAATTTTTGCCTATGCCAAATTTTTTCTTCATTGCTTTAAGGCTTCCCCAGTTCTTTACAGCATGCTCAATTTTCTCCTTGTTATGCTTCTTTATAGCGTCGTTTTGCGCTTATTGATTAGCTTTGATATCTCTGCCAATTCTATCTGGTCTGTTGGACTGGAAACTTTCATACTTTGGCTTTCCTTAATTAAATCCTTCATCTCCTTAGACAGCTTGCCGGTATCCTCTCTAACTATCCTACCGCCTACTTCTACGCACACTCAATAATAATATCCATGAGATTATTGTTCATTGCTTCTAGGGCAGTGTCACCATCATCGGTTGGAGCTGAATATCTATTCTGTAGCGAGACCCTGAACTCTTCTGCCCTCCCCCTCACCGCGAATGCTTTGATGAACTTCTTTCTTTCTAATCTGTTTCGTCGCTTTTCAAATTTAGACTAATTCGAGACCTTACCATCCTGTGGTCCCTGCATCGCACATTCCCGTTTACCTCTACGTCCTGCACAACCACGCCGTTTGAACCCACTATGAAGTCAATTTCATTTTTAGTCTACCCGTTAGGGCTTTCCCATGTCCACTTCCGGTTCTTCCGTTTTCTGAAGAAGGTGGTCATGATTCTTAGGTTATTGCGCTTTGCAAACTCAACTAGTAACTCCTCCCTGCTATTCTAGAACATATACCATAAGCACCCACTTGATCTCCTGCCTGCTTTTCCCCACCTTGGAATCGAAGTCGACCATTAGTGCAACATACTGCGTCTTTCCTTTCTGCATTGCCAATTCTACATTTCATAGAAGTTTTCTACTGTCTGGTCACCATAATTACATGTAGGTGCGCAGGCCTGCACAACCTTCAGTTTATACCGCTTATTAAGCTGAATTACGAGGCCTGCACACCCTCTCATTCATGATATAAAATTCATCTATATTACCAGCTATATACTTATTGACAAGAAAGCCTACCCTAGTTCTCGCTCCTCCGGTAAACCTCAATAACACAGTGCATGCCTGTCCTTCAGTACAGTATATGCCTCTTTTGGCCTCCTAACCTCACTAAGCCTTATGACATCCCATTTCAAGCTCTCTAGTTCATCTAACAGCTCTGCTAAACTAGCTTCACTAGCTAGCGTGCTAGCGTTAAACGTTGCCAGGGTCAGTTCACAATGGGGGCCTGTCCAGCGCACCCAAAGATTCTTAGCACCCCCCGCTGCTTCACAGGTCTGACCGCCGTTGGTGTCTGAGGGCCGGGGTTTTGAGGTACTAATCATGGGAGGTTGTGGCCAGTTACTGCACCAGTGTGGCCAATTCTTGTTCTGGTGAGGGAGTGCGTTGCAGGAGGAGTTCGTCGGCTTCAGGTGGCATTTAAACCATTCAGCTCAAACCCTCGTCGCAACTCGATAGGCCTTGGCAAGGCCGCCGAGCCCCGTGGCTCCAAGATTCTGGAGCTCCCAAATCCGACAAACAACCGGCAGCGGGCCGCGGAGGGCGCCCGCATGATCCGAGCATGGGCAGGAGTACGCAGGAGTAACGCTTACCTGCGTTTGGTAGGCCGCATCCGAGAGCACGGTCCTGTGGCGACGGGCGAAGGCAATGGCCGCAGGTGTTGACCACGAATAAAGACCGCCGGTGTACAAAATGGTTAATAACCGAGTCCGGATCCCACCAGTCGCCCGCGGTGGTCGCGAGGAGGACCCTGAGCGAAGGACGTAGCTCAGGAGGTGCCCAGAACCTTTGTAATGAGCAGTAAACTACTTGTCAACACAGCGTCAGTATAAAATGCAAATATTTCCCCTGTTCGAAGTGCACAGAAGGTATCTCCTGCGGATCACCACTTTCTGAATAAGGCTTCCCTGCTCCTTAAACGTAGAGCTCACATACCACAAAATTGCCGTACTTGTATTTTTTTTTTCATCACTGATGCTGCAGATATTTAGCATCGCAATGTTTGAGTGGTTGCCGCAGGCTACTTATGCTGTAATTACTCATACATGGAGTGAAAAAAAAAAAACATATGGCGACGCTTGTCCTGAGGCAGAAATTTTTTATGCAACATGTGGTGGTGCACTTTTTTTCTGCCGGTTTTTTTTAGAAATGCTTTTACCTGCAGGAAGGAAGTCCTGCACCTCCTTAGAAAACCTACATATTTCTAAAGCCCTACTCTTAGTGGAAAGGGTTTCAATGCAAGGGGTCTGCGTATTCACATGTGCCGAAATATATGACATAGCTAGACTCTGCCTACATCCCATCGCACCACTGTTTTCCACTAGAAAATTTTGTTTTGTTGACAACGTGGTAGCTAGAATAGACAAAATGAAAAAAAAATGTCCTCCTCATTCTGATTGCATATGTCAGACACTTTGACTTGAAAACATTTCGGACAAACAGCCTTTTCGGCGTATTCTGTCTAGCAGTGAGTGTATTTATGAAGACTTATATATAGTTTTCTGGCCTTCGTTATATTTCTGAAATTTGTTTTTAGGAAATAAATCAGATACGACAGTGTGCCGGCCGCGTTTTCTCCATTCAAACTAGAGTTTTAAAATAGCTGATCGGATAGTTTATTACTGAGCAATGCCTGCCGTTCACGATACGCAGGCACATCTGTTCTTCCTACCACTTGACACTCCTGCAAAAGAAAAAAAGCAAAATTGCGTCAATACCGATAACGCGTATGTCCGACCTGAGGCCTCCACAATCAATTTCACCGAAACTGCGACATTATCTATAAACGTTACACTGTCCAATCTGTCGCTTCCACACGAAGCGGAACAACCGGGAGGGGTGCCATCATAATCTCACCACGAGCTAGCCATATATTTGGACGAGGATTTACGTGTTACCGTATTGCATGTTTTGTATTTCGGAATTATTTATTCAGTGCCAACTTGGTGAAAAACTTACTCGACAGATGTTTTCAAACATTTGGCATTTTCCGTGGCACTATTGATGTGATGTACCCAATGACATCACATCCCTATGTTTCTCAATCCAATAGCCGAAATAGTTACAATGTGCACGCATTAGGCACGTGGCTCAGTCAGTAGGAACTCCCCAACTTAAGTAATTAAAAGTTAGATTTCTCAACAATGTAATACTTTCGACGGCTACTTGTGCAAAGCCAAAACTGACTCTGTATGCTACACAGATTGGGGCACGGATGATTTCTTTACTAGAAGAAAAATTTCATTCCCTCCTGTCACGCTCTCGGATACTTGAGAATAACGGCATTCTAGGCTTCAGCGTTTTGCGTATTGCACAATATGTGGTTTTTGTTTAATTGGATGCATGAAGAATGTTTTGCATCACTTATATAATTCACACTTCTTATTACAAACTGGGGTTTTGTGTAAAGCCTACCTGTGGGTAATACATCGATTAGAGGGGTGCGCTGAAAGTGTTGAGCTGCGGTGGCATGGTGATCAAGCCAGTGCTACTGGTGAAGTGTATGCTTACTAATGTCAATTGACGTAGCGCGGGTATGAGTGTACCCGAGATTGAAAGTTACCATATATTGTTTAAGCTGCAAAGCGTATTAGCCAGCGAGAGGAACAATGAGAACTGTAGAACAGGCTGGTTTTACAGCATTTACATCTTTTTTGTCGAGCACTACATCATATATAGTTGGGCATTAAGGCGGCAGGCTCTGTTCGCATAAGGTATGCTGTTCGAAAATATTTCCCTTTCTTATGCAATCCGCTTATGAACGGGGACTGATAGAAACATTATATTTACTTTATATTCGTCTTTTTAAATTCAAAGCAACAACAGTACGGTTTCCTTTTGAGAAAATGGAATAGCCTGTTGGTTCACGGGATTGACGGGCTGTATTCCTGAATTTTATATGTTTAGTTTTCACGCATCTCTACTCAGAGTTCTGCGATGTATCGTTTGCAATATAATTTAATCAATCTTAAGGTGTGAATGGTTTTAAATGGCAGTGAAGAGAGATTTTCTGAAGACAGGTATACTTTTGCAGAAGGCTCACCAATAAACTATATTTGAGCTCTCACTAATAATGAAGGCTTTCGTTATTGCTTCATGTAAATTGCATGCAAGGGGATGTGCCATCAGAATATACACATAACTCGTATACGATGCCTGTTCTTGGTTCTTTTTGGTTTTTTTCTTTGTAGCTTGTCAACTTCTACAGACATACCGCACCGTTCATCTTTAAGTTCCAATTCAATGTCAACATATTTATTTTAAATTCTGCCCAGGACGAAAAACTTCTTATTTATGAACCGCGGTGCTCAAATTTGTATTAAATTCTTTGGACAATAAAAGGGATGCAGCACGTGCTTCCCTAAATATAAAGCCAAACTCAACCCAGCACACACTTACTTTCTTTATGTACACTAAATATCGAAGATTTATTTTTTCATGCGTTTTTAGGAGGCGTGTTTACAAACTTTGGAATGATTTCCAGCCTTTCTCGTGTCCAAGAAACATTAATATATAGAGGGAATAATAAGATAATAAATTGGATGTGATGGAGCTGATCGAATGTATGAAGACACCTAAAGCATATCTTCATGTAGAGATGACAATGTTTAAGACATGAAATGAAGAGACGTGTGTTGCATCTTGACTAAAGCTATTTATTAGGTTGACTGGTGCGCGTAATAAAACCCTGTGACTCGCTTTCCATAACATTAAGCGTGCACGGCAATCTCTGAACTACGAATTTCCGCTTGCACTCAGCAGCGTTTATTTTAAATTGGGCGACTAAACATCTTCATGAACTGTCCAACAGAAACTAGAACAACCAGAAATATTTATTTATTTATTTACATTACCCCTCAGAGCCAGAGCCATTACAGAGGGGGAGTAGTAAATACACAAAAATGAAAAGAGTGCAGTATATACATGAATGTCAAATAGCACTTGAGTTTACAGTATTAGCTAGAGCTACGCGGAACTGCTCATAGCTAGTTGCACGGTTGAGATATATCTCGGTGAACCAGTGTGCCACAAAGTAAGGGATAAGACAGCGTCGCAGCGGCAACATTGCATAAATAAACAGCACATTTTCTGCACACCACAAACAAAGGGACAAGGCTGCGTTGGCAGTTAAAAGCAGCGAACAGCGATTATTATTCTTTGCCGCGAAAAGAGTGCATGGTACAAAGCAATTAGACGTACATAAAGTATCGTTAGGCTGAGTAGCTTCTAAATCTTAAAAACCATAAACCAAAAATGTATTGGCATGGTGCAAAAAGAAGGGCACCTGATATGCTAAATTGTCTCAGCGCTAACACGAAACATCTGTGTGGGATTTTGCCCAATAGGGATTTATCTTCCATCGCAGGAAAAGCATACATGTTCACAACACTACAAATCTGTGCCGCTTACACATCCGTAACAATTTATACATATTGCAGGTGTGTCAAGACTACACAGGAATGTTTAAAAGTCCACAGAAACCATCACTAAGAAGAACGAATCGTTTTGAGCATTAACCGAAAGTATAACTCCTTGGAACAAAGTCAGCGATTTATTGATAATTTTTAAAACAGCGTTTTCTGAAATTGGCGGGCAGAGAGGTTGTCGCTTGGCGATGTCACATGCAACTATTTCATTAACCCTTGACGTCACGGGTGAGTTGACTGGCAATGCTTGCTAGAAGCTGCCATTCGCTGCGGCCACTGCAGCCATGATGTCACGGACACACTTCCGGTACTGCACGAACTCCTCAGGCCCCTCAGGCGTGTGCGAGCGAGGTAAGTGCCTTCACGCACATGGCACACATGGTTACAATTTATACTCCTGTTACACGGCCTGCTTACCCACAGTTACGTTTAACCGAGGTTACCAAACTTAACCACGGTCAACCGCTAAACGCGGTTCGATGTTGTTACACAGCTCCCCCCCCCCCCCCGATGAGGCGTCCACAACAAGGTCAAGCGCAGCTCGATGGCAGCACCTACTCTGCCGTCGTAAACACCGCCACTGTGGCCCCTCCTCCCACATACCGTATACGCAAACTGCACGGCGGATTGTTAGCGCCGATGTCCGAAATAAAGCGTGCTAAAATTTGTTGGCGTCTGGAATACTGAGCCGAATATAAAGGACGAGGCCCTCCTGAGGTTCACTGACCGGCAGCAAATTGCAGTAACAGCGACAGCCCTGATACAAGCAAGTTTCTGCTCAAGTCAGCTGCCGCTGGTGCATTTCGACTCATCTGATCTGCTCGTACTAGCTCTGCGATTATTGCGTCGTCAGAGTTAATCTTATGACTCTTTTACTATGACAGCATAGGACTCACAATAAGGCAGTTTCATAAGTACACGATTTGCAACAGCGTTGATTAGTTCCAAAGCGCCGACCGCCGCGGTTTCGAAGCGAAATAATTTAGGCCTAGTGGTGACTAGGGACGGTCACGCAGGGCGCCGTCGTTCACCGCGGCTCGTGCGACCCACCCCCTCGGTAAACTGTAATGTACCTCAACCTGCTCGCGACATCCCGTGCTGAAAGCGTTGCAAACTCATGTACTTTAATTACAGCTAAGGCCGCGCATTTTTTTGACGTTCTGCTCAGCAATAACCCGTTTAAACCATAAACTATACTGCAGGCAGGACAAGGCTTCAGTAGACAGTCGCTGCCCTGTCGGCCGTAATCGAAGACGTCGGGTAGCACAACAGACATCGCATATTATATACATTGATCTTTACACGTGATACTGTGTGCAAATGAATAACGTTGTGAAGCAGACCCACTCGTACGTTTTGCGTACTCGGGCGCCGACGAGTAGCCTCCGTCAACAAACGCCGCCATAATATCGGCTAACGACGCTAACCTTGGTCACCAAGCTCGGTTTGCGATAACCGCGGTTAGTGGTGTAACCATGGTTCGGTCTGCCGTGTAACATGGGCTAATCACGTTTTCGCGTAACCGCGGTAACGCTAACCGTATTACTCGTGCGCTGCGCGAACTGGCAAAATGCTCAGGCGCAGGCGTGTGCAATTGATCGAGGACGAGTTGCCGCGATTACGCCAGCGAGCGAGCAAGCGCGCGGCAACGGGATATTCGTCGAAGGTACTTTATTTATGGACGCAACATTGAACTTGCTTGTATTCTTTATTTTTTATGCCTCCCTTTGGGCGTACGAGTTGAAGAGAAAAAATTGGAAGGGTCACTTCTAATCGCCGATTTCCCTGGTGTTGCAGAAGCTATGCTAGATTGAAACGTTTTGCGGGAGAATGATGGTTGGTTCAAGATATATCAGTGTTATGGCGTTGTTTACCCTTCTTGGTGACCATTTCAGTGGACCTTTAAAGTGTTTATGATGACATTTCCGGCACTGTGTTATATCAAGATGTGCTACTCTACTAAGAGGTCAAATCAGTTCTATAGTCGGCATGAAAAGGAATACAATTGTGAAAACAATATAACGAAATGCAAGAGCCCAGGCTCCTAGAGAAAAACTTAGGTAACTTATCACTTAAGCTCATATGTACATTGCGCGATATGTAAACGCATAGAGAATGGTTATATGCAGTAAGAGGAGAAATTTCCATTGTAATTAGTCAAGACATAAACAGGAAACTAAACAAACTCTAAGGAAGAGACACATGAATATGTTGATAGATAGGAAATCGGATACTAGAGAACAGATATGAATATGTTGATAGTTAGGAAATCGGATACTAAAGAACAGATACAGTAGGAGAAGGTGGTTTAATGGTTATCACACAACTAACATGAAGGAAAAATAATGGGTAAACAATACATTTCCAGCTCGCTACGAAGAAAAAAGGTTAAGAAAGGCCTTATCTGGAAAGTGTTTAACAGACCAAATAATTTAGGCCTTTCAGGACTTTTAAACGTTGGATATAAGCGCAGCGTAACCAACATATGAAAATATACGAGTTATTTGGCACGCCCTCATGAAGAGAGGTATCCTGAAGTTGGTGAGATATGAAGAAGGCATAGACAAGATTATGTAAGTCTAGTACATCTACGAGATAGTTTTCCATCTCCGACGGCTGTCCAACCTTTCGCTTTTTGAGTATATATGTTCACTTTAATTGAAACCAGAGAGTGATTACCAGCGGCACCCACATCCATATCGGTGGTTGTGAAATATGCTGTTATACAGCAACCATCACGTACCACGCGATCACTAGGGAGCGCGATAGCTGTGCGAGAACCCTCTTACGGCACCTTTTTGGCCTCACGAGTGCCAGCAAGGCGCTCGCAAGCTATTAAGTAGAACATTGAATAGAAAATGAGAGGCTCGTTAAGAAACAATTAAAGAACCCAACGGTCTTTGAGAGAGCAAGATAAACATATAGGGATAATATTAAAATTATGTTTCTTTAGTATTTTGTAGCTGATCTTGACCTGAATGAGTCTTGGGATTATTTTAGGGAGAAATAATAGAAATGCAAGGCGGAAGAAAAAAAAAAACAATGCGCCGATGGTGGGAGACGAACCCACTACCTCCGAATATCACGTCCAGTGCTCTATCAACTGAGCTACAACGACGGCTGAATCCTGAGAGCGTTTACCAGCGCCATCCGCCCTCATCCATAGCGGCGGATGTGGGATGTCCTGTTATACCTCAAGCGTCACGTAGCACATTATCATTAGGAACAAATTGAAACACAGCAGCCACTGTGTAAAAGCAAAGTCTTAAGCCTTCGATGGTACCGAAAGTTTGAGAAACGCCAACATTCCAATGAGTAAAAGAACGCTGAGAACTTGAAACAATATGAAACCATCAGCCTATTACCCGTTACGGAAAAAGCATTTAGTAAGGTGATCGGTAATAGAATCAGGGAAGTTAAAGCTTCACTCAACATAACAACATAAGAATCAAGTACGGTTCGGATAAAGAACTTCAATATCGATCATTTCCATTCTACCAACAATGTGACAGGAAATTGTTCGTATTATAACGAGCCCCTATACATCTATTCATTTATTATGACCCTCACGCCTGTTTGGCGTAATAGGGGGGAGGGGGTGTATGGATCCACATTCGGAACCAACAAAAATCATTAGCGGGACACGAACAAAAGTTAATGAATTTGAAAAATGAAAGAAACAAAAAACATCATTCACATTGCAGTTTTATATGTGGGATCTTTAATGCTGGCAGGTGGCTTAATCCTCTTATTATTCTTGCCAAGAAATGATACAAAAGGCTGATAACGTTATTTTTGAATGCGAAGCAAGTGCGCAGTTCATCAGTACTTTTCTCAGCTTTTTGATAGATTGAGGGGAAAATTCAAGCAAGGCATGTATCTACACTTAGAGACTATTTTTCACACATATTACTTCTTAAGTACACACACCGCTAACAGTTCTTGATTGTTATGAAAGAAGCTTTGTGGTCGGAGATAAAGATTGATATATGCTCGACTTGCTGTACTAATACATGGTTCTCAGAAACGAGGTTTATGCAAGTATTTCGCGAGGTCGGCACAGCCGCGGGAGGCGTTATGAGCGCGGGGAACGGGATGTTCCCCAGCATAAGTGATAAGAAATTCCTGTTTGTCTGTATATCAACATTAAATTCTCCAAATACTAACAGTCGTCTTGATCGATGGGCGGTTAATTCGAATAGTAGGAAGTACACGACGTATTTTTGAGCGTGGTAGGGGAAAAGTAAACAGCCACTACCTGCTAGCCGTTGGCCAATTTTGCGGCGCACAGTTCACAAACTTCATCTGACGTGCCAACTATTTCGATCGGTATTGCAGAGAGAACATAACCACAGTTCCGTTGAACGTATCAAAGCTCACAGTAACGCCGTTCTAGGCAGAACCCACTTGTGTGCAGGGAGCATGCGATTTCGGCAGATGCTATCGCCTCCACACGGTCAGCCCTCCGCGGCGGCGCACGCATAAGAAGTACTGAACGTATCCTTCTCCTCCTCTCCGCACCAGGTGATTGAGAGGGTCAACGACCACGGCGGCGAGGCAAAACACAGGAACGGGCGCCAAAGATCTGCGCTTTAAACTTCTGAGAGCACTTTGAAGTCTAAGCAGCTGACATGCGAAAGCCTAAGCATAGCTTGTGCACGCGGGGCATCACATTTGCTCTAATTATCAATGCATAAAATTCACCACCATTATCATTGCTAATGATTATCATTGTCATTATCACTAATTGCCACATCATTTCCCTCGCTACTATCGTCCTCATAGAAGTCTAGGAGAATTATGGAGTAAATGTTTCTATCCCGACACAATCATGAAGCACATTTCATAAAGCTTAATGCTTTGCTATAAAACTAGTGTAAGTGTGAGTTTATTTAGTCGACGCAGATGAATCCACGTGCTCGAGATGAACTCGCAGCGGGGTGTAAGGCGTAGCGAGTCACACAGACAACGAACAACTTCTTCGTTCTTGAGAGCGGCAGCACGCGACGCATGTCAGTGGCCCACATACAGTTTCCCCCCGGACAGAAAAGGAGCCATCCTGGCGACTCGTGGAGCCGAAAGGACAGATGAATCGTAGCAGGGCTTGATTTTGTCCGCATTAACAATTTCGCGTCCACGGCGACGCAAGTCCGCAGAGGGCGTAACGGGCACAACAACGTAATTGACAGG
Source organism: Amblyomma maculatum (assembly GCA_023969395.1). Lineage (NCBI taxonomy): Eukaryota > Metazoa > Arthropoda > Arachnida > Ixodida > Ixodidae > Amblyomma > Amblyomma maculatum. Next base: position 13,674 of record JAJIZL010032470.1, read on the forward strand.
AGATGTTATTTGAAGGACTCGGTATGGACCATGATACCGAGCAAGAAGCTTCATTGAAAGGCCGGCGGTTGTGGCAGGAATCCAGAGCCACACCAGAGAGTTTGGTGCATATGAAGGCGCCTCGCCAGTGTCACGATGATGTTTTTGTTGCCACTCGGGTTCCTTTGTAAGCGAACAAGCGAGCTGAGGGCATTCTTCTGCGTACTGGGCGGTGTTCGAGAGTGGCGTCGATTCAGAAACTTCAGGGCGGTAGGGAAAAAACGCGTCCATTGGGCAGGTTGGCTCGTGCCCGTAAAGAAGAAAAAGGGGAGAGAATCCAGTGGTGGTTTGTATCGCAGTGCTGTACTCGTAGGTTAGGAAGGGAAGAACGTGGTCCCAGTTGGAATGAGCGTCGTTGACGTACATGGCCAGCATGTCACTCAGAGTACGGTTAAAGCGTTTTGTCAGGCCATTCGTCTGAGGGTGGTAAGAAGTAGCGGTGCGATGAATGATGCGGCATTCTTTCAGTAGGGCCTCGACAAGAAAACGTGTCCGCGGTGACTGAGGAGTTCCTTCGGAGTCCCGTGGCGAATAATCAAGTTGTTCAGAAGGAACAAAGCAACGTCTCTTGCGGAGGCAGAGGGTAACGGTGATGTTTCAGTGTAGCGAGTAAGATGGTCTACTGCCACGATAATCCACCAGTTTCCAGCAGTAGTAGTAGGAAGAGGGCTATAGAGATCTTTGCCAACGCGGTCAAACGGACGAGCTGGGCAAGGTAACGGCTGCAACGAAACAGGGGACTTCTGAGGAGTTTTTCGGCGTTGGCAAGACTCGTAAGCGCGCTCGAAATATGGTACAAAGCGGTACATTCCACGCCAGTAAAATCGCAGGCGTAGGCGCATGTAGGTTTTCAATACACCACTGTGGGCGCTGCGGTAGCTGTGCAAAAGTGCAGACTACTAATCCGTTTGTCTTCATAATGCAGGCGCTTACAGTCA
>JAJIZL010032470.1:14660-41171 GCA_023969395.1 Amblyomma maculatum
CTGTGCAAAAGCGCAGACTACTAATCCGTTTGTCTTCATAATGCAGGTTGGTAACAAGTTCTCTCTTTTCGCTAAAAAAAAATAGTAATTACTTCCTAATGCAGCTGCCGAGCCTGCAGTGCTGCGCTGGTGTTGTTGTTGATTGTTCACGTGCCATTCGTTTACTACTACTTTTGTCGGGAGATGTGGAGACCAACCCTGGGCCCGAGAATTCTGAGACTATACTATTCGAACTGCAGAAATTGACAACTGGACAAGCAACGCTAATTTCCGACTTGCAGGACATAAAAGCACAGCTCAAAACAACTGACATAACCTTAGCCGATTTAAACAAACGCATGATTACCCTCGAATCGCACTACGCCACTCTTTCTGCCCTTAACTCTGAAATAGACAGCCTGAAAACATTAACAACTGAACTGAGCCAGCAGATCATCAAACTAGAAGAACGCGTTGATGACGCAGAAAATCGTTCCCGGCGCAACAATCTGATATTTTATAATATCCCTGACACTAATGCGTCCGAAAACTATCAGGACTCAGAACAAACAATCATTCACCACTGCTCCACGACTCTAGATTATGAAATTGACCCGAATCAAATCGAGCGCGCTCACCGCCTCGGCCGTTATTCCACAGATCGCATAAGGCCAATCATTGTAAAGTTCTCATCATCCAAAACCAAAGAAACCATCCTCTCTTATGGCAAAAAGCTTAAAGGCACAAATTATAGCATTGGTGAGGACTTTTCCCCTGCGGTCCGTAACGTTCGCAAACAGCTAGTTACCTACGCACGAACAATAACAGTTAAATTTTCCTTGCGTTTTAAAACCCTGCACATTGGTCCTAAGCGTTACACTTACGACGAAGCTTCACAAACCATAAAAGAGATTAAATAGCAGTCATTCCGTCAACATTCGGCAAACAGTCCTAAACATGCACCGCAACCTACTCTTTCTTTATCAGCGATTTTCACGAATATCCGCAGTTTTATTTCAAAGCGCGACATCGTTTCTAATCTGGTCTTATCATCATCCAGCAACTTGCTAATCTTGACAGAAACGTGGCTGCACTCTGACATCTCTGACAGGGAGGTACTAACTGACTTGCCAAATTTTCGTCTTTTCCGCAAAGACCGTAATGACAAGAGGGGAGGGGGAGTACTCATTGCAACTAGGCAGGAGCTATCATGCACATACATTAACTTGTCATCAGATATCGAAATATTGTGGATCTTACTTCACTCTTTACCACACTCAGTTCTCATTGGCGTTTGCTACAACCCCCCTAATAACAGTTCAGATTTCCCTCGTAAATTTAACAATGCATTGAATGAAATCAGAATCAAGCACCCTAATGCCACCATTCTACTCTTTGGCGATTTCAATTTTCCTACCATCAATTGGGAGACTCTAACAGCTATGGGTAACAGCGATACTAACGAATTTCTGGATATTTGCCTTAATTTCAACCTCGTACAAATAATATCCGAACCAACTCGTGTAACCCATGACTGCGCTAATACCCTCGATCTCATATTGACGGACCGTCCTGAGTATGTTAAATCTGTCACATATCATCCAGGTATCAGTGATCACAAAATAATACATGCATGTTTCACCATTAAACCCCTTTCTCGCATAATCAATAAGCAAACAATGAAACTATATGATAAGGGAAACTATACTGCCATTAACAACGGTCTTCGCGCGTTCCAACTTTTTTTTTGAGTCAAACTATAACCAAAGAACAGTTCATGACAACTGGTCACTATTCAAAAGGAAAATTGAAGAATTGGTTGAAAAATTTATTCCTAAAATGACCGTACGAAACAACCAACAAAACCCATGGTTCACCAACACATTAAAACGTTTGGAAAACAAAAAGAAACGCCTTTACCGCTCAGCTAAAAACGAACACACTGACAACTCATGGAATAAGTATTACGAGGCCGAGAAAGTATACCTAAAGAAAATTCGTGAAGCCAAACGCACCTTTTTTCATTCCGATTTACCTAAAATGCTGACCACTAACCCCCGGAAGTTTTGGCAACTCATTAATCCACAACATGCGCGTACCATTTCAATCGCTGATGAGTCAGGTGAAACAATATCTGATACAGACTGCGCCAACATATTTAATGAAGCGTTTTCATCCGTATTTACTAACGAATGTGATCCACCTCTTCCTGTACAACAGACATTTATTCACCACCCTATGCCTCCCCTAATATTCTTTCCTGCAGGAATCTTCTCATTGATAGAAAACATGAAGCTGTCATCTTCTGCCGGTATCGACAATATCAACACTAAAATACTGAAAAACACCAAAGACACATGTGCGTCTTTATTGTCATTGTTGTTCACGCAGTCACTACTCACAGGCCAACTACCCAACGATTGGAAACGTGGGAAGGTCGTTCCAGTCTTTAAATCAGGTAACAAGAACTCGCCATTAAATTACCGCCCCATTTCTCTAACCAGCGTACCCTGCAAAATCATGGAGCATGTTATCTATACCCATATCATGGCCTTCCTTGATTCTAACAACTTTTTTCACCCCGCGCAGCATGCGTTTCGTAGGGGCTACTCTTGTGAAACCCAACTGGCTATTTTCGTGCATGACCTGCACATTAACCTGGATTCTAATCAACAGTCCGACGTCATATTTTTAGATTTTGCTAAAGCCTTCGATAAAGTACCCCACAAACGCTTAATGATAAAACTTTCCCTATTAAATCTGCACCCCAACATTTTAAAATGGATTGAAGAGTTTCTAACTAATCGCTCCCAGTTTGTTACTATTAAAAATAAGTTCTCTAACTTCCTTCCGGTGACGTCAGGTGTTCCCCAGGGATCAGTACTTGGCCCCCTACTTTTTCTTATATACATTAATGACCTACCAACACATGTAACCTCTAACATACGCATGTTTGCTGACGACTGTGTAGTTTATCGTACCATCACTGGTCCCACTAATCAATCAACACTACAAAATGACCTTAATGCTGTACATAACTGGTGTGACCACTGGCTAATGGAACTTAACCCACATAAATGTAAACTTTTATCCTTCCACAGTCGTCGTAATCCTCTTATTTTTTCCTACGTAATCTCTGGAGTGCCCGTACAACCTGTTCAGTCATATAAAAATTTAGGCGTAACACTTTCTAGTGATCTTTCTTGGAATTTGCATGTAACTAACACAATATCATCGGCCAATAAAACATTAGGATTCTTAAAACGTCATCTACATTGCGCGCCTCAACATGTTAAACTCTTAGCCTATAATTCACTCGTCAGGTCTAAACTGGAATTCGCGTCACCCATTTGGAACCCCCATCAAGCTTACCTCATTAATTTTCTCGAGTCCGTTGAAAATCGCGCTGCCAGGTTCATCCATGCCCTGTATTCTTATGATGTTAGTGTCTCTGCCCTAAAAACAGCCTCAGGTTTATCATCACTATCTCTCCGTAGTCGCACTTCAAGCCTTTCTTTATTCCATAAAATATTCAACAGTCCCATGCGGGCAGCTCCTTATATTCTTCCCCCAGCACGCATATCACCCCGCACCAGTCATCGCCTGCACGTCGCCCGTCCATTGTCACGCACCGTTACCTTTTCGAATTCCTTTTTTCCCCGTGCAGCTGCAGACTGGAACGGCCTCCCAGGTGACATCGCTGTTATCACCTGCTCATTCAAGTTTCTTGAAAATGTCAAAAAATATGTACAATAACTATGTTTTTATAATGTTTCCCACCCCTTATGTAACACCCCTTCCTGGGGCCTTTAAGGAAATGAAATGAAATGAAATGAAATGAAATGGTACGCAGCACAAATGTCGGCACGGAGATGACGCGGGATGACTAGAAGCCACTTCCGTCCATCAAGCAAATAATTGTGGCGATAGAGAAGACCGTCACGAATGGAGAAGTGGTGGGCTTAGCGGACGAGCGCTTTGGATCAATTACAGGGAGTAGGACTTCAGAGAAAATCGAAAAGTGCATTGATCAAGGGGTCATTCCGCTGCTTAATAGCCATGTCGATAGTGGCAAGAGTCGACAAATCGTAGGCACAGACGTGGTCAGACGAAGTATCTCTAGGCAATGGCGAGCGGGAAAGAGCATCAGGCCTGATCGATAAATGACATGAATGTCAAACTCCGGGAGACGAAGAGCCCAGCGAGCAAGGCGACCGGAAGGGTATTTCAGAGAGGTAAGCCAGCACAAAGCGTGGTGATTGGTAACAACGTAAAACGGTCGGCCATGCACATAGGAACGAAATTTTCCGATGGCCCAACTAATGGTCCAACATTCCCTTTCTGTGACTGAATAATTAGATTCTACTTTAGTCAATGCTCGGCAGGCGTATATCACAACATACTCGCTGTAACGAAGTTTAGATTGGGTAAGGACGGCACCGAGCCCAATACCGCTGGCATCAGTGTGGATCTCCGCAAGCGCAGTCAGATCAAAGTGGCGTAGAATGAGAGGCGAGACCAAAAGGCGGCGTAAAGTGTCGAAGGCTTTATCGCGGAAAGGTCGGAGCTGCCAGCAAGGAGGCAGGTCAGAGAAGCAATGATAGAGGCGAAGTTCAAGATGAAGCGTCGAAAGTAGGAGCAGAGGCCGATAAAGCTCCGGAACTGCTTAAGGGAGGTTGGCTTCGGAAACTGCAACGGCGGGAAGTTTGGTGGAGTCGGGAAGAATTCCGCCCTTAGAGTGGCCTAAAATTGTGTTTTCGAGCGGCAAAGTTTGCACTTCTTCAAATTCAACTGAAGCCCAGCATCGGCGAGACATGTGAGGACATGCTTTAGGTGGAGAAGGTGAGAAGAAACGCCGGTAGAAAAAAATACGATGTCATCCAGGCAACAAAGACAGATCTGCCACTGGAGTCCACGAAGAACAGTGTCCATCAGGCGCTCGAAAGTAGCTGGGGCGTTGCAGAGGCCAAAGGGCATAACGTTGAACTCGTATAAGCCGTGCGGTGTTATAAAGGTAGTTTTCGAGCGGTCATCATCGGCCATCGGTACCGGCCAGTAGCCAGAGCGCAAATCCACAGAGGAGAAATACTCGGCTCCCGGTAAATAGTCCAAGGCGTCATCGATTCGCGGCAGAGGACAGACATCTTTTCGCGTGATTTTGTTAAGCCTACGGTAATCTACGCAAAACCGGATGGAACCGTCTTTCTTGGTGACCAATACAACCGGAGAAGCCCATGGACTGTTAGATGGCTGTATGACACCACGGCGAAGCATGCCGTCCATGTTGTCAGCAATGACTTGGCGCTCAGAGGCCGACAAGATATAAGAACGCTGTCGTAACGGTGCGTTTGTACCAGTGTCGATTGTGTGCGTAACGACAGACGTGCGACCCAGAGCAGTGTGAGGAAGGTCGAAGGCAGAAGTGAAGTTCTGTAAAAGAGCAGCGAGTTGATCGCGTTGTGGGGGTGCAAGATCTGCGTCATTAGCTTGTTAAAGAACATCGGGTGGCGTCGAAGGTGTTGCTATATCGCAAGAGCTTAGAACATTAACGTCTAATGAAGTAGGCGTGGCAGGAAGAGTATTTACAAGCGCGGGATTAAGTTCTTCAATACGACCGAGACACTCGCCGAGTAGCAGGACGGACGGGCACGAAAATAGATTTGAGACGTATATTGCACTAAGGCCATCTTCGAACTTGAGAACAGCAAATGGAAGCAGGAGGCAGGAATGGCGTGAAGCGGCGTCGGGAGGTGTGAAGAACACAGTCGAAGCAGTAGCACTTTCACAGGAGAGTTGAACAAGGGCAGCAGAAAAGGGAGGAATGTCTGTGTCATTGGCGACAAGGAGTTTTGCAGACCGGGTAGGGACGTCACACAAGACGGTATCACAGAGAGGTAAAAAGGAAACTTCCGCGCGGGCGCAGTCAATAACGGCACGATGAGTGGAAAGGAAATCAATGCCCAGTATGATGTCGTGTGAGCAGTGAGACAGTACAATAAACTCGATGGTGTATAAGACGTCTTCGATGAGATTACGGGTCGTGCACGCCGCTTAGAGATGAATGCGTGGGATGAGGCGGTGCGAAGCGAAACGTCGGAAAGCGCCGTGGTCCCCTTATGAAGACGACGGCAAAGAGCTTCACTGATGACGGATACGGCAGCGCCCGTTTCGACAAGAGCGAGAAATGCGACGCCATCGACAAACACTTGCATTACGTTAGCGGGATAACACGGAGGACTTGAAAAGTTCGAACCAAGCGCAGTTTTTTGCCCGGGTACTGCGACTGCCAGTTCAATCAACAGCGCCGGTAGAACGTCGGGGAAGCGGGGACGGGGAACGGCGACGAGGGGACAATGATTGGCGAGTTGTATACGTTTGATTGTCACGAGATACGAAGTCGGAACGAAGCGGAGTTCTTGACGAGGGCTGGTCTGTATCGTAGGAATAGTTCCAAAGGTCTGGTCGAGAAGGTGGAAGGCGTTGGCGGCAAAGGCGTGCGACATGGCCCGGCAGCCCACAAGAGTAGAAGATAGGCCGGTTGTCCGCGGTACGCCAATGGTTCGTAGGGTGTTGGCGTACCCTTGGAATAGCGACATCGAATGCAGACCCAGACAAAGGCGAAGGGAGGTTGAAGGAGCAGCCTGGTAGGAAAAAGATGCTGATGGCATTAGCGGCCTGGCCGCAACTTGGGCGTAAGTTGGTAGTGCCGTTACTTGAGCCGGCACGGGGCTGGGCGGGAGCATGGAGCTGGGCGAAAGGATATCAGCGATGTGCTCTTGTACGGCACGCCGTATGCTAGGGGTCAAAGACGGAGCCATGTCAGGAGCAAGGCGGCCAGTATCCTGTAACTGAGGGACCAGTGATAGCTGGCGGGCGACCTCTTCTCGAACGAAGGCTTTGATTTGTTGAATCAAGGGGCTGTCCTCCGATGGAGTAGAACCGCCCAGAGCTAGTGCAGAGATGGTGTCGTCTTTAACACCGCACCGCCGGGTAGAAGCGCGCTTCTTACAAAGCACGTCGTGGCTCTGGCAAAGTTTGATCACGTGACTGATCGCGGCAGGACTTTTCACCCACAGCATCTGGCACGCGTCCTGAGAGATGCCCTTTAGGATGTTTTCGATCTTATCCGCTTCAGACATTAGGGGGTGGACACGCTTGCAGAGGTCAACGATGTCTTCTATATAACCGGTGAACGACTCTTCGGCATGCTGAGTGCGCTCACGCAAGCGTTATTTGGCGCGGAGCTTGCGAACTGCAGGGTGGCCGAACACTTCCGTAAAACTATTCCTAAATGTAGACTAAGATGGCAGGTCTGCCTCATGTTTGCGAAACCAGAGGTTCGCCACGTCAGTCAGATAAAAGATTACGTTACTTAGCTTGATAGCGTCGTCCCACATGTTGTAACTACTGACGCGCTCATATGCCGACTACCAATCGTCGACGTCTTGGTCGGCTGTGCCACTGAAGAGGCACGGATCACGCTGCCGTAGAGCTCCACAACACAGCAGGGTGTTTGGGAGGGGCGACGATGTCGAGGCAGTGTCTTCCGCCATGCTGGAAGCCGAGAGTAATGTGCGGCGTCTAAGTTTCAAGGTGGACGGGAACGTCACGAGCAGCACCTGCATCAATTGTAGGGGTGAGTTTATTCAGTCGACACAGATGGATCCAGCTGCTCGAGATGAACTCGGCATTTCCATCAAGGCGGGCGAGCTAAAATCCCGACTGTGATTTAGCGAGCTCCGGGTGTGGGCTATGTTACTACAGGAAACGAACGCCTGGCCATCAATTCCGGACTTCAGCGGCTACGTGTCTCCTTCAATGACCGACCGTCGCATGCAGACTGCTTCTCCCCTAGGAAAGGCAGCGGCATATGTTGAAACGAATAATCTTCATTAGCGCCTTTCTTTCGGAAACTGGTGCACATTATATCAAGAGGTAGTAGCAGTGCTGCGAAATATCTGAAAGAAACCGTTGTGCTTGATTCATATTACGTTAGACCAGCCGGAGGCACCCCTTCCCGTATTAATCTTGGATGGTTATTACGTGTCCGTCGGCAACACCCCAGGTGCCCAACTTTAGTCGGAGGCGACTTTAACGCCCCTAACCTGGATTGGAGATATCCGACTGCAAGCCCTCATGGTAGGCGTGTGCGGGACGCCTTCATTGATGCCCTGTTCTGCTTAATCAACCTGGGACAGCAACAAGGCCTGTGCGTCACATACGAAGTGCTGCCTATGCTCAAGACTTGACGTGGTGGTTGGGCGCGGGAACACCCTCATGGCACATGGAGCCAGACTGCTGGGGAAATGATAACCACCTTATCATCATCGGTCTCCATCCCTCCCGTCTCCGCCCCTTACGCCGAAAATGTTGTTCTGTGATCAACTGGGCCAGCTTTCGCTCATGTCTCGATGGTATGTCTTCAGCTTCGTCTTCACTCCTTGTTTACCGTAAACAAAGCGCACTAAATAGCGCTACGACTACTACCTGGATTGATTTAAGTCAACTGGCACCAGATCTCGGGCCAGCTTACCTTGTGGGCAGCCCGCCGTTCAGCTGAGCGGGCTTCTACGTGAGACCCACTCTGGGGCAGGCACGTACACGACTGAATTATCTGACTGCGAAAGCTCGGAGATATGAACGCTATCTCTCGCGACGCCAGTGGCATGCATGGTGCGAGCAATTTTCTGATAAATCCTCGAATGCCTCACTCTGGCGAACGCGAACGTTTCGTGCAGTGGAACACAGTCGTCGTTCTGCTGACGCAGCAGCAAAAGCATGATCTGCGGCTAATTTGTCGCCGGGCGATTTCGCCAAAGAAGCTACTCGACACTGTTTTCCAAAATACGATATATTGCCTCTTTCAGCTGCAAGTTTTATTCGGCAGGTATACCTGCAGAGCATGAAAAGTACCATCTGCGGCCGATGCAAATGTAATTGCGAATCCCTTTTCGATTTCTGAGCAATTGACGATGTGAAACGGAAAACATCGCCCAGCCTGGAAAAACTTCAGTATGAGGTTTACAAGAACCTCAGAATTGCTCCACTCCCTCAACTTCTAGACGGCATATAAACAAAGTGTGGCTTGATGGTGTCGTACCCGATAGATGGAAAACAGCTGTCGTGATCCCTATTCCCAAACTTGGAAAGCCTCCAACAGACCCCGCCAACTTACAACCAATCTCCTTAACATCAACGTTTTGCAAGTTTCAGAGAAAATGCTAGCCACACGACTTTCTTGGTGGCTTCAACAGCACGGCTGCTCAAATTGGATTTCGTCCATAAGTACAGAGGTCGGGTTGGCTGTCTTGGCATCAGCAGTTATTTCAAATTACCCGCAACCGCAACGTATGTACTGCATTAGCAATGGACGTTGAAAAGTCATATGACATCAGTCATGCTGCTGTCCTGAGTGCCATTGACATGCTTCATCTCACTCCGACAGTACGCACTTTTGTAGCATCATTTTTGGACGGAAAAAAATTTGCAATACGCCTCAGTGGTGACACAGTTGGTTCATTTGTTTCACTAGGTGGCGTTCCCCAAGGATCAATATTGTCTCCGACGTTGTTCAATAACACTTTCATCCAATTGGCGTGGCGCTTACATTATATCCCTGAAATCAAGTTTTCGCAATACGCAGGTGATATCCCGGTATGGAACACTCATCATGACCTTCTCACTCAAGAGACCGCCCTTCAGTCAGCATTATGCGTAACCTCTGATTACGCATTCTTCATTGGCCTTCAACTTTCTGTGTGTAAAACTACATACACGTCAGTCGCCAACCGCTGGGGACACCATAAACTTACTTCATATGCAATTCTTCTCTCTCTATCGAGCCTGAAAATTCTGCACTTAACAATTCACCAATCAGGATCAGCGACTGCTTAGCAAAATTGCACCTAAAAAGGTTGGCGCTGGCTCGTCTATAGCACGCCAGTTAGTGAGGGTGTTTCTGCAGCCAAGTATTGTTTATCAGGCCCAGTTCCAGCATCTTACAAGAGTACAATGGGATCGCCTTGAAGCCGTTAAACAAGAAGCTATGAGGACCATAACATGCCTTCCACGATTCACACCGGTCGTAACGTTACAGGAGAATGCGCAGCTCAACACTATTGATGATCTGGCGCAGCAGCGCTGTGATACTCGCAGACTCAAGGCCACTTTGTCACATTCGACGGAAACACTGAGGTAGTATGCAACGTCACACATTATTCTTCAGCCACCTGCGCCAGTACTCCCTTCATGGAAATATGCTCAGTTAGGAGACAACAAGCCAACTGATATCCACAGACCAACATCTCCCAACTTGACATCATTGATTCGCCAGAAATTTGAAGAGCAAGATATTCACCTGCCTCAAGATTCCATAGTAGTGTACGTAGATGGAAGCCTGCAACGCTGTGAAGGCAAAACGGCAATGTACTTTCCACGGAGACCTAGCCTGGTACAGACAACTAGGTGTCAGCTTTCGGAACCACTTACATCTTTCTGCGCTGAGCTCGTGGCAGTTCAGAAGGCAATCTATTCCGTGGCTTGCATTACCATGCTCCCTGCAGCCCACGTTGTCATCTGCACTGACGCGCTTCAAGCAGTACATCTGCTCCGACGTGTCAGCCGCTGCCCTAAAATTTGCCAAGACATCAACCATCTTGCGGCGTGAATCCCACAGTCAGTACGCATTGAGTGGGTCCCATGGGACCTGCTGCCTTCCCAAAGTCAAGCTGATTTAGCAACCCGCCTCGTGAACCAAGACGCAACAATACCACGACTCCTTAAGTGGACGACGGTACCCCCACTTAAAAAAAAGGAACACCTCCGGCGTGGCACGTGCACTTATCCCTCCGTGTGAGGTATCCTTTCCCCGCGGTCTCACCCGTGCAGAAGATGTTGCGCTTGGGAGGATCCCGATCGGTGTTGCCCTCAGACCAGCTGTCACTAGGACGTGGTTATAATTACAACACTTACATCCCCGCCCAGGGAGCCCGATTTGTAAAACTGAATATGTTGAGGCCGACAATAACCACTTGCTGTGGGACTGCCCAGCACGCAAACCAACTCCAATCCGGCAACTGAGGATAGCTGCCCTTTAAGGAACCAACCCCGCCTCATATGTCGCTTGGACGCTGGGACCTCATCATCGCTCACTCCTGGACTTGATAAAATCACTCTAGCCTTTTCCATTCATTTAATTATTTATTCATCCTTCATCTCATACCCTACTGATGCCATGAGGAAATAAATAACGATTTAAAAAAACTGACATATACGCGCCTTTCTTTTCTATGAACCAGCTACTACTACTACTACTATTATTATCATTATCATTATTATTATTATTATTATTATTATTATTATTACGCCAGAAGGCGGCATGAACATCACGTCTGTGGTCAGTGCATGCTGACAAGTAAGTGTGTACAGTATTTTAGTATTGGGTTAGTGAAATCCATTTCTTGATGTAGGCAAAAAAAGGGAGAACTTTCTGAACATGGAAATTTGGAAGGCCTATTTCCGACTTCATTGAAAACATGGTTGGGGCATAATTACAAGAAACAAAACACGCTGATTGATTTTGAACTGTTTCGATACTAGCAATTAAGGTAAAAATGCTGCATACCGTTATGCTGCAGAATATTCTAGTTTTGTAAAGTTAAGCTTTATTACAAGGTTAGTTTGTGATGTTATGGGGCTTGAGAAATGTTTATACAGAGATAACCTAAATCACGATTGGTATTGTTAGTAATATACTTCTTCATAAACATACCATGAGGGCTTTATTAGGAAGTCCCTGAAATATTTATAGTGCCGCGAATGATTCAAGCCTTTTTTGATCCCAGTTGACAGCCGCCGGAAGCGGCCTTAGCACGAAGATCAATTATGTTCTTTGTTTTTATTGATGCTAGTCTCGCAAGATGCTGCTTTATCATTTTCTTTGTCGCGCAAGATGCGTCAGGAGGATTATTAAATATTTCGTTCACCAGCAGCATTCCCAGACCCAGCGTATTACAACACGCGCGAGCGGAACCGTACCCGATACGGGATGGCTAGTGCACCTGTTATAGCGTGGCAATATAACCGCAGGGGATTCAGAGCCAAGCGTAGGGCTCTGGAATATGCAGTTTTTGCCCAACCAAGCAGGCCGGTAGTCATAGCACTTCAAGAGACGAATCCAGAAGTAAAGCTCGCAGGGTATACAGCATACAATGAGAAACTGTCGGCTGAGCGCCGGCCGATCACAGCTGCACTTGTACACCGCAATCTAAGTGCAGACCAGCTATATTTGGAAACACCGGATGTCTCTCATATATTTATACCCGGCCTACCGAACAGACGAGTACAATCTCCCCTTTACATTCTAAACGTATACAGTCCACCCTTAGCACGAAAATAGCCACACTCTTCCATAAGGAGCATGTAGCCGCCTAAAATGAAATGTTGCAGATTGTTGGAGACTTAAACGCACCACATGCAGAATGGGGCTATTCAGTTAACAGTATAAAGGGAGTTATGGGAGACAGCTAAGACGCTAGCGCACACCTTACTCGTCGACCTTGATAAGCGTACGTGCATTGGTAACAGTGTAACCAGTGTACATGCCCTGACCTTACCTTTGCCAAAAATATCCCAATGCGAGATGGAAAAATCTAAATACAAACATAGGAAGCGAGGAGTACGTGCTATATACCACTTTCTGATCCACGCATTGCAAAATGCGTCCCCAGGAAAGGCCAGCAGAAGGTATAGTAGATTCAAGACAATGGGCGGAGCTTCTGTTGCAAGACGCCGCAAACCCTTCAAAACTGGGACACTGCAGGACAGCAGTCCCAGCCCGGACGCTAAGCTAGTGCTCATTATTGAAGCATAATTGAGTATTCATGCTCGATGGCGTAAAAATAAGCACAACCTACGTTTAAAAATTCGGCTAACCCGGCTTGAAAAGGAAATCGAGGCTTACTCATAGGAACATAGTCGAGAACACTGGCATCAGACTTGCGACCGCCTTAATGGGCAACTGGGCAACAAAAATACATTGTTTCTACTTAGACATTTACTCGATCCTACGAGAACTAAGGCCGAATCCCACAAGAACCTACACAGAATCTCGCAATCGTTCCAAGGCACCGACGAAGAGCTCATCGCTACATTAAAATATCAATACGTTGACACCTCCCAGGATATACCCACGCCAGATGGGTACTCAGGATTGGATAAATCTCACATGCATAGCGTCTTTACCGTAGCAGAGATCAGTGCTGCTGTTAACCAAATTAATACCAACTCGGCACCGGGAGAAGATTTCATCACCAATAAGATGTTGCGCAATTTAGAGGACTAGTCAGTAGAGGCCCTTACAAACCTCTTCAACAGGTACTGGACAGAGGGCAGCGTCCCTGAGGAATGAAAGAGCGCTAAAATTATTTTCATACCTAAACCCGGCAAAAGATTTGAGATGGGGAACCTCCGCCAATTCTCGCAAACGTCATGCCTCAGGAAGGTAAATGAACACGTTGTCTTGAACGGTCTTCTTATGCACACCGATGCGGAAGGCACGTTTCCCCTGTCCATGCTTGGGTTTTGAGTAGGTCTTTTGACTCAGGACATCATGTGGCGAATTCAGCATGACATTCTAGATCCAAATCGCATAAAATCCACGCGAACCATGCCGGGCCTCGATGTGAGTGAGGCCTTCGACAATGTGCCACACGCTTCCTTCCTCCCTCACCACTCACAGATGAACGTAGGCAAACGGACATACGACTACATCGCTACCTTTCTGAATGAGCACACGGCTACGCTCCATTTCGCTTACGAAACTAGCGACAAAATTAGACTAGGGACGAGAAAAACACCGCAAGGGGTCGTACTTTCACATTTTCTCTTCAACATTGCTATGAGCGGCCTCCTGCGACTGTTAGACGATATCTCACACATACATCATTCCATATACGCCGACGACATCACCATGTGGGACAATTCTGGCTCCGACGGAGAGATTACAGAGTCATTACAACGTGCTATCGAAAGGGTACAGTCTTACGAGCAGGCAAACGGCCTGACGTGTTCACCTGCCAAATCAGAACTGTTAGTTATAAGGAACAAACAGCCTTCACAGGCAGGACCAGATTCTCGAGAACCTATCCAGTTACACATTAACAATCATCCCATAACCTCGGTAGCCACGATCACAGTTCTCGAAATGTTGATAAAGAATAATACGCAGAACATAGCAGCTATACGCCGGCTAAGCGTTACGCCGTACCAGATAGGTGGGCTCGTAAAGCGCATTGCCACATGTCACAGGGGTATGAGAGAAGCCGACCTGTGAAAGATAATTCAGACCTTTTATTAGCAAGGCTGGTGTTCGTCTAGACCCAAAGAAAACGGCTGCTATCGCACAGTTTTCGTCGCCCACAGACAATAAAGCTGTGCGCAGGTTCCATGGCGTGTGCCCTTAATATCGACGATATATCCAGAACGCTTCTCGAATTGCCGAACCGTTAATGCAGCTAACAAATGCTGATTTCCCTTTTAAATGGGAAGCGCCGCAAGCAGAAGCATCTAACAAACTTAAACGCAGCCTACAGTCTTCTCCTGTCCTAGGCTTCTTTGATGATAACGCCGAGACCGACATTCACACCGAAGCAAGCGAAGTGGACCTAGGAGCATTTATGGTTCGGAAGAGAGCCGCATACGACAAAATTATTGCATAAGCTAGCAGGTCCCTCTCAAAACCCAAAACAAAATATTCGAGGACAGAAAAAGAGTGCCTGTCAATCATCTGTGCCACTTCAAAGTTTCTCCCGTACCTATACGGTCGACCATGTAAGGTGGTGGTAGATCATCACGCACTCTGCTGGCACATCAACTTCAAAAGACCCTCTTGCCGCCTTGCAGGATGGAGCTTATGCCTGTAAGAATTCGACATCACGGTGATCTAAAAGTCTGGTGGCAAGCATTCCGACGCAGACTACTTGTCACTGCTACATTTTGGCGCACGCCCGAAGGACGACGACGATGATGCCTTCTTAGGACCGGTAAGCTTCAGCAAGTTTACACAGCTGCAGCGCTGGGACCCTGGGGCCTTAGGACATAACCTAGATGAAAAGACCGCTTCTCTTCCGACTGTGTTCAGGCGTCAGTTGTTGTCCTGCGCGTTACACAACATCCTAGTGAAGAACTGTGCACCCAACAGAACGACGTATCTCATTGTCGTGCCAAAAGAACTTGTGAAAAAACATTTTGTAGGCTATCTACGATGAGCCGACAGCAGGACATCTCAGAATGGCACCCACGCTGTATTTCGTCTAAGAGAAGTATTATTGGCTGCTGTTAATGCCGACATCGCACACTTTATCAAAAGTGCCGTGATGGTCAGCAAAGCAAGATGCCTCAAATTAGAGCTACTGGGCTACTGAACCCATACCAGCCCACTGACCAAGTCATTTCAGCAAACTGGAATGGATCTTCCCAGCCATTTCCGACTTCATCTGCAGGTATCAAGTGGGTCATCGTGTTCACCGAGTACTTTACCTGTTACGCTAAAGCAAAGGCACTGCCTAATTTTACCGCAGAAGTAGCCAGGTTTTTCGCCCAGCGCTTTTTCCTACTGAACGGCGCCCTCGATGTGCTCATCACGGACAGCGGAAGAGAATTTACGACGGAGCTCACTCAAGTCATCGTGATGTACAGCCAGACAATCCACTAGAGGATGACCGTGTACCACCCTCCGATGAACAGACTCACGTAACGCCTGAATAAAACTAAACCTGACATGCTCGCCATGTACGTCGGCGCCGAACACAAGATATGGGATGCCAATTTGCGGTCGGTGATCTTCGCGTATAGTAACACTATCATCCAAGCGACACAAAACAGCGAGCCTTTTGAAGACTGTGTACAGTAGGGAGCCCGAGACAACCCGGTGCCGCCTGATTACCCGATGCCGCCGCACGTAACAGACGAAACCAACCTCGACTTCGCGGCCTACCTGCAGCATGCAGATGTAGCCCGACGGCTCGTACGGCTGCGTATTGAAGAACAATAGTGTACCAACACCCGACGATACAACTTACGACGACGCCATGCAGAGTACAAGTCAAGAAAGAAAGTGTGGGTTCGGACTCCAATTCGCCATGGTGGACTGAGTGAAACGTTACTACGCCGATACTTCGTGCCATTGAAAGTCCTTCGGCGCATATGACCACTTAGTTATGAAGTCATCCCCAAAGACATGACCACATCCCAGCGGCGCCTAGCACGTCTAACCCACCGCTTACGTGGTACGCCTGAAGCCTTATTTCACGTCACCAGCGGTTGCGGAGCAAGTGACCACGGCGGTGGTTAGACCTGTGACGCAGCGGGGGCTGCTAAGAATGTCTTGCTACGAGAACTGGATGCCACTGAAAAACTGACTTTGGCGGCGTTTAATGCTAGAACCCTAGCTAGTGATGCCACTTTGGCACTGCTGTTAGAAGATCTAGAGGATATGAAATGGGATATCATATGGCTCAGGGAGGTTAGGAGGCCGAATGAGGCATATGCTGTACTGAAGGACGGGGCATGTACATTGTTATCAAGGTTTGCCGGAGATGCGACTACTCGGAGTTGGCTCCCTTCTCAAAAAGTTGATAGCTAGTAATATAGAGGAACGTTATGGGATTAGCATTAATAAAAGGATGGCAGGTATCATAATTAAGCCTAAAAGCGATACAGACAAGGTAGTATGGGCCTATGTACCCACATGTACTCATGATGACCAAGCAGTTGAAGGCTTGCACGAGATCTAGAATCGGCAATGCGGTAAGGGAAGACGCAGTAATTAGTGCTAATAGGCGACTTCATGAAAAAGCAGGCAGGAGACCAGGAACTGGTGACAATGGTACTGGTTCTAGGAATAGCAGGGGAGGACTACTAGTTGAGTTTGCAGAGCGTACTAACTTAAGAATCAGGAATACCTTCTTCAGCAAACAAAAGAAATGGAAGCGGACATGGAAAATCCCCAACGGGGAGACTAAAAATGAAATTGTCTTCCTATTGTGTCCTAACCGCGCTATTATACAGGATGTATAGGTAATCTGGAAAGTGCGACGCAGTGGCCACAGGATGGCAAGGTCTCGAATTAGTGATAATCTGAAGTGGGAAAGAAATTATTAGTAAGAAAGAAGTCCATCAAAAACGTAGCGGTCAGGTGGAGGACAGAAGAGTCCAGGATCTCCATACAGAATCGATAATCAGCTATAACCGAGGATGAAAATAATTGCATAGAAGGAATGAACAATAACATCAGAGATAAATTTATGAGTGCGCTGTAGAAGTAGGTGGTAGGATAATTAGAGAGGATACCGGCAAGCTGTCTAAGGAAAAGAAATATTCGATTAAGAAACGCCAAAGTATGACCGCTTCCAACCCAACAGACCAGATAGAGCTGGCAGAGGCGTCAAAGCTATCTATAATCAATAGCGTAACGTGGACGACATAAGGAAGTATAACATGGAGGAAATAGATCATTCAGTAACGAACGGGGGAAGCCTGCAGGCGAGGAAATCGAAATTTGGTATGGGCAAAAATCAGACATATGCGCTAAGCGACAAGGCGGTCAATGTCATCACGAATCCGAACAAGAGAGTCAAACTAGCTGAGTAATTCTATAACGCTGTCAGAACAATAATGAGCTGGGCAATAGCGTAAAGCCGTCAGACGTTCCCCCAGTGATGAAGAACGAGGTTAAGAAAGCTTTGGAAACCATAAAAAGGGGGAAAGCATCTGGCGAGGATTAGGTAACTGCAGATTTGTTTGTGCATGGTAATATTGTGCTAGGAAATCTGGTCATCCTGTGCAGGCAATGTCTAGTGTCATCTATGTTACCGGAGTCATAGAAAAGTGCTAACATTTTCGAAATTGATAAAAAAGGGGACGCTAAGGACTTGAAAAATTAGAGATCAATCATCTGACTCTCTTTTACGCATAACATATTTGCCAAGGTAATCGCTAATAAAAACACGAAAACTATAGACTGCAACCAAGCAAAAGATCAAGCAGGTTTTCGGAAAGGGTACTCTACTATTGATCATATTCATACCATCCACCATGTGATAGAAAATTGCTCGTAATATAACCAGCGCTTATACATCAGTTCAGTTCAGGCGTTCAGTCGTGTCCGACTCTTCGTGACCCTATGGACCATGTCACGCCACGCTTTCCGGTCTCTCACTATCTTCTTAACATCAAATAGCTTCATCTTCAATGCCCCGAGAATGCCATCTAACCATCGCGTTCGCTGCCTACCCCTTCTCCGGCGACCCTCAACCTTTCCCAACATCAAATCTTTCTCCAGCGACTCCTCTCTTCTCATCAGATGACCAAAGTGCATAGCATTCATTGATTGTTAAACAGCAACTGACTCCGCAGAAGCTTCAGCTGCCATGCAGGAGTTGCGAAATCGGGATGTAGACGAGCTGTATGTAAACTGGAAGGAATAAATATATTCCAGGTGTGCGCAGTGGTGTTTAAAGCAGTACTTCGCCATCAGGACGGTAAGAGAGCACGCGATGCGTAGAATCGTAGCGACTCTTGCGATCTCCCTGGCACGCTGCTCTGTTGAGGGGAGCAAGATGACGGCATCTGGCCATACTAGATAAGAACTGGGTAGGTACTAATGTGGAGTAGTCGGGCGTAGAGAAGAAGGAAGTGTTGAGAATTGTAGTGGGAGGACGGCCATAAACGAGGAAAAATGGAGAGTAACCGGTAGTCCGCTGTACTGCTGTGTTATAGGCGAACGTGACGAATGCTAGAATAGTGTCCCAATTTTGGTGATCCGGTGTAATGTACATGGAGATCATATCCGATAAGGTGCTATGAAATCGCTCAGTCAGACCGTTAGTCTGGGGATGGCAGCTTGAGGTTGCCTTATGAAGGGTGGATGACGCGTAAAGAACTTCGGCAACGACTGTCGATAAAAAGCCGTCCCGCGGTCACTTAGGAGTACCCGAGGAGCGCCATGACACAATAAAATTGGTCACAAAAAGAAATTTGCTACTTCTTGAGCGGAACCAGTCGGTACAGGTGCTGTCTCAGCGTAGTGTGTAAGGTGGTCGACAGCTGTTGTAATCCAATTGTTACCCCCACCGCAGAGAGGTAGGGGACCATATTAGTCAATGCCGACTACGTCAAATGGCGTGGAGGGACAGGGAGCAGGTTGTAGAAGGCCAGCGGGCGAAAAGTCGGCCATTTGCGACGTTGGCACAGAGGGCAGAATGCGACGTATTTGACAACGCTGGAAGATAGACCAGGCCAAACGATTCGTTTTTTCACGCAGTCGTAGGTTTTGTCAACACCAAGGTAACCTGCAGTAGCGTCATCGTGAAGAGCCGCCATTATACGTGGGCGAAGCACACGCGGCACGACTGGGATCCAGAGAGTTACATCAGGGCAATACACGTATAGCGGAGTAGGATGCCATCTTTGAGCTTGAAATTGCGAAGCTGTCGGCGAAGCTGAGCATTGGGTGGGTCTGAAGAGCCAATAAGGCGGTCAGTGATGGGACGGCGGTAGGAATCGGCTAATTACTGTGAGCGGAGAGCGCGTTTGTTCTCAGAGTCGTCCAACGAAACTGTTGTGATATACGTCAGGGAAGTGGAGCAGCAATAGTTACAAAATGCCTTATAAAACGACAGAAATAAGAAGCCGGGCCGCGAAAACTGCGCAGTTCTGTAGTCCGTTGTAGACGAGCAAAGATAAAGACCACGATGATTTTTTTCAGGGTCTGGACGAATGCCGTCATGGCTGACTAGATGCCACAATATTTTCATTTTTTTCTGTGCAAAGTGGCACTTCTTGGTGTTAAGCTGGAAGCCCGCTGAATCGAGACACGTGAGGACCTCATTCAGGCGCGTGAGAAGGTCGTTAAAAGTTGACGAAAAGATAACAATATCGTCCAAGTACCATAAACAGGTTCTCCATTTTAGGCCACGAAGCACAGTATCGATCATTCTTTTAAATGTCGCTGGTGCGCTACAAAACCCGAAAGGCATAACATTAAATTCGTAAAGGCCATCGGGAGTTGCGAAAGCGGTTTTTTCTTTATCGTCCTCGTTCATAGGTATCTGCCAATAACCTGAGAGAGGTCCAAAGTCTAGAAATATTCAGCGCCTTGGAGAGAGTCATGGGCGTCATCAATTCTTGGCACCGCGTATACATTTTTGAGGGCAATTTTATTGAGTGCGCGGTAATCAACACAAACGCGTACCGAACCGTCCTTTGTTTTAACTAACACTACTGCGGAGGACAATGGGCTTGCTGAGGGAGGAATAATATTGCGATGGAGCATGTCACTTAGATTAGAGGCAAACCCGATAAGGCAGTCAGCGAACGATAGAGTTCCCTTCAGTAATGATGCGATGGTGCGTAACACTAGTCCGTCCCAATTGTGGGGAAGTGGCATTAAAAATGGCTTGGTGGTGTTGAAGCAATTTCAGCAGTTCTTGGCGTTGGTTCGACGTGAGGTTATGATCAATACTCTTTGTGAGAACAGAAAGAGAGACGTCTGGCGAAACATGGTGCTGAGGCAGAGGGGCGGTGAGCACCATCAAGGACAAAGGTTGAACATCCACCATGCCAGGGAGAGAAGTTCCTTTTGGGAGCACGAGGGATTCACGTGAAGTGTTAGTGGCCACTACTGTCGCTGAGCCGTTGCAGAACCTGACAAGACAAGACAGGAATGCAATGCCGTGTGCAAGATGACGAAAAGATGATGCGACTAGTACGTCCCCGTCCGTCAGTGATGTGGTCAGAAACAACGGCAAGTAGGCAAAACAGTATCAGGGGCGGCAACGAGGGAATGATGTCGTTCAGAAATTTCAGATGAAAAATCGCTTCTGTCATATGTTTAACATGGTCGCCACATGAAATTAACGCCGGAGAAGTTGACCAAAAATCCCATCCAAAAATCATCAGATGCGCACAAGGTGAAAGCACAGCAAACTGCACATGATGGCGGACGCCGCCAATAACAACTCGTACGGTGCACTTCACTAAAGGGCGTAAAGGGACGTCATTGGCTCCACGGAGTTCAGGCCCATCATATGGTGTCGTCACTTTTCGCAAACGGTAGCACAAATCAGCGTGAATGACAAATTGCAGCCCCTGCATCAATCAATGCTTCGACCGGTAAGCCTTCAGCGAAAACAGAAATCACGTTATACGGGCGATCGGCAGGACTTTTAGTAAGTTCGCGAGAGAAGTCTGAACTCCGGAAACTGCAATGCTTAGTTTTCTTGATGGCGGATAGGAAGAGTTGTTGCGGGTCGGAGAGAGGGATTTGGGCGGCGGTATGGGGATGAGGACCGGCGTCGGGATACATGGGTCACATGAGGCTCAGACGAGGATTCTGGAGGTGGGGAGGATCGTCGCAGTGGGCCTGGAATGAACCGGCGTTGATAATATGACGTTGAAGGCATGCCACTTTCGAAGATGTCGTAACCACGGCGCTCGTTTTAAGGCGGCGACGCCAGAAGCGGGTTTTATGTCCTCTAATGCCACAGTAATAGCAAACTGGTCGGAAGGGGCGCCAAGGTGCGTAATAGGGTGGTGCAGGTTGAGCCGTCGCTATTACATTGATGTGATTGTAGCTTGGTGCTTGTCGCTGCGGGGAAACCACAGAAGGGGGGATACTGCGAGGTGCGCGTAATTCGGTACTGGGCGGGGTGCAGGAGGGTCGGAGGCCGGTTCGTGGGTACTCTCGGTAAACATAGCGATGGTGACAGTTGCCAAACGGTGACCGGAATGTAGCTCCAGCGAGAGGCAGGGCCCAAGGCAGCAGGGGGATCGAATTTTACCTCCACCACTTGTGAAAGAAGGCTAGGCGGAGACGGCGAGGTCGTGACGGCAAGGACGCCGCGGGACGATGATGATGGTATGTACAAATGAAAGATCCACGGAAGGCTCAAAAATATATGTACACACACACACACACACACACACATATATATATATATATATATATAAATATATATATATATATCGAAGTATACGATTATTAAAGGAAACATTTTTTAATTTTCATTTCACTCGACGTTTCGATCGGAGACCGATCTTTCTCAAGAGTGAATCTTCTTGGATCGTGTTGCCCACTCAAATTTCAAACATTTTATACGAGAAGATTTAAATTGCGATTCTAGCAACGTTGTTTACATGCTCGAGTGTGGTGACTGTGGTATGCAGTACATTGGCCAAACAGATAATTCCTTCCGATTGATATTTAATAACCACCGCTCGCACGCTCAAACCCTTCCCAACCTCCCCCTTTCGAAGCACCTTCGCAAGGAAGGACATGAGTTCGATAATATTAAAGTCACAATATTACAGAGTGGCTTCAAAAACACTCGTGAGCGCGAACAACGAGAGTCATATTTCATTTTTAAATTTAATACTCTGCAACAGGGCTTAAACGAAAACCACGGGGTGCTGTCCTCTCTTCCGATGTCACGAACACAGGAAAATTCCAACTGTAATGCACAAAGTACACCTAGCCAAGTCGTCTGAGGTCATCACCTGTTTTGAATGCCAAAGTGTTTGGGGGTTCTCGTCTTGTCAAGGCCACTTACCTCCTACCGCCATCCCCCCTTTCTGTTTTCTTTCGCTTGCTTCCGACGTTTTTCTAAGCTAACACCCTTCCTCATCCACCTCCACCCCCTTTTTTTGTTGCAGCGGCAACGATTGTGGCGATCTCTTTCTCCCTACCCCCACTCTTCGGCCGTCGTGGCCAGGAAGAGTGACAATAGCCCACATTCTTTCGCAGCAGAGGCTATGCATCCAGGCACCTGTGTCAGCGCAATTCTACAGGCCTGTCGAGCTCAGAGCTGCGCCTGGGATGGCACACCTGGACATCATCCTTCCCTACTGCATCTGTCTCTTTCGTCTGTCTCTCACGTTTTCTTTTCCTACCCAGGTGTGGTCTGTGTCCAAACGCTTAAAAGCGGCAACACGATCCAAGAAGATACACGTTTGAGAAAGATCGGTCTCTGATCGAAACGTCGAGTGAAATGAAAAATAAAAAATGTTTCCTTTAATGAAGCGTATACTTCGCTATATACTCTTTTAGCAGTCTAGTATGTTATGCTCTCGCAACATATATATATATATATGCAGTCGGCGAGGCCAAAGAAAGCGTTAGGGATGGTACTTTATGTGTTTTTTTATGTTTACTTGGATAATCATAGACATTAGTAATGTAATCTGCTTAGGGGAAAGATAATTAAACACAAAGTAGAAGACAAAAAAAACGTGCCGATGGTGGGAACCGAACCCACGACCTCCGAATATCGCGTCCGGTGCTCTTCCAACTGAGCTACATCGACCGCTTTCCCCCCTCCTACTTGCTTGTGTATTTATGTTGTCTGTATACAAACCTTGAGAGTGTTCACCAGCGCCACCCTCAACCATAGCGACGGACGTGGAACGTGGTTGAGGGTGACGACATCGCATACAGGCGATGGCGTCGCCGAACGGGCGGTTGCCCTGCTACTCAGCCAAAGTGTTTCTATAGATCGAGGACTGGTCAACTTGACCAATGGACATACCGAAGTGCTGCTGACAAACTTCAGCGACGAGGATCAGCAAATTCCGAAGGTGGCCTTTTTCGACAGCTTCCCAAATGCGCAGAACTGCTGCTTACTGCAACAGAAAGGATCAATGTGCAAGACTCCGTATCCACCGTCGATGTGAGCCCAAATTTGTGTTCTTGAGAACGGGACCGCCTTTAGAATCTCATAGATCAATTTCGAGACTGTTTTGCTTCAGAATCGCGGATCGGCCAAACGCCTTTAAAGACAACATCGAATTATAACAGATGACTCGATTCGCCCGATTTGACAAAATCCTTACCGTGTGGCTCCGAAAGAACGTGAAGCCATTCAGCTCTAGATGGCCGAAATGCTTCGAGACGACGTTATCCAACCGTCACAGAGTCCCTGGGCTTCCCCCGTAGTACATGTTAAAAAGAAGGACGGCAGCTTATGATTTTGCATAGACTATCGCGAGCTCAACCAAGTAACCAAAAAGACGTGCAACCTCGCCCTCGCATCGACGATCCCCTTGATCACCTACGAAATGCACGTTACTGCTCATGAATGGACTTGAAAAGTGGATATGGGCAAATCGAAGTAGGTGAGAGGGATCGGGAGAAGACAGCATTCGTCACTCCTGACGGATTTTATGAGTTTAAGGTCCTTCCGTTCGGTTTATGCTCGGCGCCAGCAACATTTCAGAGGATGATGGACACTGCGCTTCGAGACTTAAGTGGCAAACGTGCCTGGTGTATCTTGATGACGTGATCGTGTTTTCGGCCACATTTGAAGAGCATCTACACCTTTTGTTAGCTGTGTCTCAGGCCATTAGATCTGCGGGCCTCGCACTAAAACCTGAGAAGTGCCACTTCGGTTACGAGGAGATGCAGTTCTTAGGTCGCTTCGCTAGCCAAGAAGGTGTCCGGCCTGATCCTGAAAAGCTCTCTTCAGTCGCCAAGTTCCCAACGACAACGGACAAATAGACATTGCGGCTCTTTGCGCATTGCGGCTCTTTGCACAAACAGACATGGCTCTTTGCGCCTATCAGTGTCGATTTATTGCTGGATTGTCATGAATTGCTTGGCCTTTAACTTCACTGACGCGTAACAACACTCTCTTTTGCTGGGGTGAAGAACAGCGGTAAGCTTTCAATGAGCTGCGGAGGCGTCTACAGGCACCCCCTGTCCTGGCGCACTTTGATGACGACACCCCTAACCTGCTTCATACGGATGCCAGCAGCGTGGGCTTAAGTGCTGTGTTGGTGCAGTGTCAGGATGGTGTGAAAAAGTCATTGCTTACGCCAGCAGGACCCTATCTAAAGCAGAGCCGAACTACTCAGTAACCGAAAAAGAATGCTTCGCAGTGGTATGGGCGGTTATGAAGTTCCGCCCTTATTTGTACGCTCGTACCTTGCAAGTCGTCAGCGACCATCACTCTCTCTGTTGGCTGACTAACTTAAAGGACCCTTCAGAGAGACTCGCCCGTTGGAGCCTTCGATTACAAGAATTCTTCGTGGCAGTTATTTACAAATTTGGAAAGAAGCAGGCGGATGCAGATTGCCTTTCGCGAGCGCCGGTCGAACCTTCCACTATGATCGATATAGACACTGCGTTTTTAGGCGTCATAGATGACGGAACACTTTCCCAGTAGCAGCGAGAGGACCAGAAATTGCTCCCTCTTATTGACTTCTTGGAGAAGCGAACCACGGTTGTGCCTAAAAATTTCGCCCGAGCAATCGCTTCATTCTTTATTCGCAACAACGTACTTTACAATAACGACTTCCCTCCTGGGGCAAACAGTCATTTACTCGCCGTCCCATCGGCTCTCCGCACTGAAGTTTTGCAAGCGTGCCACTACGAGCCAACCGCCGGTCACCTAGGCTACACCCGGACGTTGGCTAGAGTACAGCACGGATACTACTGGCCAAAATTGCCGGTGACAGTGAAACATTATGTACGTGCGTGCATAGACAGCCAGTGCCGTATATCACCCCCTGTAAGACCAGACGGCCATCGTTACCCTCTTCACGTGCCAACGAGACCTTCTAAGCAAATTGGCGTGAACCTCCTGGCACCATTTTCTACGTCTACAGCCGGGAATAAATTAATAATTGTTGCCTCCTATTATCTGACCCACTACGTGGAGACCAAGGCTCTACAAGCGGTACCGCCACCGAAGCAGCTAGGTTCTTGTTTGAGAACATTGTCCTGAGGCATGGCGCTCCGGCACTGATTATAACTTACCGAAGAACTGCATTTACGGCCGAAATTTTGGAGACCGTTCTTCGCCTCAGTGGTACCAGGCAGTGTAAAAATACAGCCTATCACCCTAAAACAAATGGGTTAACGGAACGACTCAGTAAGACCATCGCAGGCATGGTTTGCATGTACGTCGACGTGAACCACAAAAAAGGGACGGAATACTTCCCTACGTCACATTCGCCTGCAATACAGCACGCCAAGAAACCACTCGCATGACACCATTCAGCCTCCTTCACGGGCGACCAGTAACAACTATGCTGGAGGCAATGTTGCTCTTGAATGCCGACATCCATTATCTCGATCAGGACGCTGAGGAATTCGCTCAGCGTGAAGAGGAAGCTAGCCAACTAGCGCGTGTGCGGATCAAAAAACAGCAGCAGCATGATGCATGACGCTACAGTCATAAACTCCGACATCTAATGTACGAACCTGGTGACAAAGTGTTGGTATGGACGCCTATTCGCCGCCGTGGACTCTCCGAAAACTATTGCGGCGATACTTCGGACCCTATGTTGTTAAGCGATGTTGACCCAACGTCACGTATTTAGTGGTGCCAGACGGGATGTCAACATCAAAGCGACGCCAGCAACAACCCGAGGTCGTCCACGTTGTACGTATGAATCCGTACCACTCGGGCTGACATTAACCTCCTACTTCCTTTTGTTGTCATCGGGACGATGCTTCCTAAGGAAGGGGGGGGGGGG
>JAJIZL010032470.1:41571-64990 GCA_023969395.1 Amblyomma maculatum
AGATTAAGTGGGCAGATTGCCGAGAGAGAGGAAGAGGAAGTGATTTGGCAGACCCCCGCTCCGGTCCTGCTCGCTACCAGCGCCCGCTCAGTTCAGTTCAGTCGTGTCCGACTCTTCGTGACCCTATGGACCATGTCACGCCACGCTTTCCATCTCTCACTATCTTCCTAACATCACATAACTTCATCTGCAGTGCCTCGAGGATGCTATCTAACCATCGCGTTCGCTGCCTACCCCTTCTCCGGCGACCCTCAACTTTTCCCAACATCAAATCTTTCTCCAGCGACTCCTCTCTTCTCATCAGATGACCAAAGTAGCTGAGCTTTAACTTTAGAATTTGACCCTCCAATGAGCAGTCAGAGTTTATAGTCGACAATATAGACTGATTTGATCTTCTGGCAGTCCAAGGAACTCTCAAGAGTCTTCGCCAGCACCACAATTCAAACGCGTCAATTCTTCGGCGGTCAGACTTTTACACAGTCCAACTCTCGCATTCATACATCACAACAGGAAAGACCATAGCACGAGTTATACGGATCTTGGTTGGCAGACTAATGTCTCTGCTCTGTACTAGGAGGTCAAGGCTAACCATTGCTCTCTTTTCCAGAAGCAGGTGTCTCCAAATTTCATGGCTGCAGTCTCCTTCCGAGGTAATCTTGGAGCCCAAGAACAGAAAATCTGTCACAGCTTCTATTTCTTGTCCATGGATCCTCCAGCACTGGATAGGGCAAGACGCCATGATATTTGTCTTATAATTTTCAGTTTAAGCCCCAACCTCTCACTCTCTTCTTGTACGCGCATTAAAAGTCTCTTGAGTTCCCCTTCACTTTCTGCCAATAAAGTGGTATCATCCGCATATCTAAGGTTGTTGATACGTTTCCAGCAATCTTCACTCCAGCGGAAGACTCGTCCAGACCGGCCTTCCTCATGATGCACTCTGCATATAGGTTAAAAAGGCAGGGCGACAGTATGCAGCCTTGCCTCACTCCTTTCACAATCGGAAACCAATCAGTAAAACCATGCCCAGTTCTGACTGCGGCCTCTTGCCCTTCATACAGGTTCCTGAGGAGACCAGTGCCTCCACTACTGGAGCGGAGTGAGACCGCTACCAGTGCCTGAATCCCCGCTTAACCCTTGGTGGAGGTCGCGGGATTTCGCTTCCATTTCCTCGCCTTGGAGCTCCGCAGCCGCCGAATTCCTACTTCAATGACTGACTCCAGCACTAACACCACCGGCCCCGCTACCTCGGCCCCTTCTATTCCATGCTCCGGGGTGCTTCGCCAGCGGGACCCGCCGGTCTTCAGCGGTACCGACGATCAGGAGGTGGAGGACTGGCTTTCGTCACATGAATGTGTAAGCACCCACAATAAGTGGAATGACATCTTGAAGCCTAACCACGTGATATTCTACATCACACAATTCGCAAAGTTGTGGTTCACAAATCACGAGGCTGACATTACAACTTGGGCCTCGTTCAGATCTCGCTTTGTGGATGTCTTCGGTCACACTGCGGTCCGCAAGCTTCGCGCCGAACACCGCTTGCTCGAGCGGGTGCAACAGAAAGGAGAAACCTTCACTAGCTACATCGAAGACGTTTTAGATTTGTGCCATCGTGTAAATGCATCGATGACTGAAGCTCAGAAGATTCGCCACATCATGATGGGCATCCATGAAGGCGTATTCAACATTCTCATGGCCAAAGAGCCCCACACTGTAAGTGACGTTGTCACGATGTGTCAAAGCTACGACGAACATTCTCATGGCCAAAGAGCCCCACACTGTAAGTGACGTTATCACGATGTGTCAAAGCTACGACGAGCTTCGTCGCCAACGCATCGTCCCTCGACAACCTGAAGGCACGATCGCGACTATGTCCGATGGCACTCTCAGCTCCGCACTTATTCAAGAAATTGAAGACTTCGTACGGGAAGAAGTTGCCCAGCAATTACCATTGATTTCAAACGTTCCGCAATCCAGCTCGCACCTCGCTTCGAACATACGCCAGGTCATTCAGGAACAAGTTGCCGAAGCACTTCCGGCCTCTAGACAACCAACTCTCCATGCCGCTCCACTGGCAGCTCCGCTCATTCATGCCGACGCTGTCCCGACACCCGCGCACACTCCACTGTCGTACGCTGAGGTTGCCGCAAGACCACCACCTTCTACGCCTTTTGCCTTGTATGGTTCGCCTCAACGGGCACTTTTCAAGCAGCGTCGTGCGCCACCGCATGTGCCGACACAATCTCGGCACCATAAGTGCCCTTAGCCCACCTCGTTCCTCGTCTCCTTCATCGCCTCTTGCTGCCTTTGACAAAGCCATCGACAGTGCTCTCGCTCCAGATCAACGCGCCAAGCTGTTCGACTTGCTGAACCGATTCCAAACTTCCTTTGAGATCCAGCAGCCATCCTTGGTTAGAACATCAACTGTTGCCCACCACATCTATACTGGTACGCACGCCCCATTACGCAACGTCCTTATCGTGTATCAGCCTCAGAGCGCCGCATTATTGATGAGAAAGTCGATGAGATGCTCAGTAGAGGTGTTATTCAGCCTTCCAGTAGCCCTTGGGCGTCCCCGGTCGTTTTAGTCAAGAATTAACACGGGTCTATTCGATTCTGTGTGTACTACCGCCGCCTTCATGCGGTCACACGAAAGGACGTCTATCCGCTACCACGCATAGACGACGCGCTGGACACTTTGCATGGAGCGGAATTTTTCTCTTCAATCAATTTACGATCTGGCTACTGGCAAGTTGCAATGGCTGAAGACGATCGCCCCAAGACAGCTTTTGTCACTACCGACGGGCTCTGAGTTTAACGTCATGCCGTTTGGCCTATGTAACGCGCCCCGCCACCATTGAACGCATGATGGACAATATTCTCCGCGGTTTTAAGTGGCACACATGTCTCTGCTACTTGGATGACATCGTCGTATTTTCACCCGACTTCGTGACCCACCTAACTCGCCTTGAACCTATCTTGCAATGTCTAAGCGACGTTGGTTTGCAGCCCAATCTGAAAAAGTGCCATTTCGCCGCTCGCCAACTTACAATTTTGGGGCATTCAGTGTCCAAGGATGACGTCCTTCTTGATCCATCTAAACTCCGCGCTGTCGCTGAGTTCCCGAAGCCAACATCTATCAAGCAACTACGCTGCTTCATAGGCTTATGCTCTTATTTTAGGCGTTTCGTACGGAACTTCGCGACCATCATTGCTCCTCTGACGCGACTTCTCAGCGCCCACAAAGATCTTTCTGCATGGTCGCCGGCTTGCGATACTGCTTTTACGAAACTGCGCTCGATACTTACCTCTCCCCCCGCATTGCGCCATTTCGATCCGGCTGCTCCTGCCGAAGTGCACACCGATGCCAGCGACGCCGGTCTCGGCGCTGTTCTTGCCCAAAGAAAACCCGGTGTTGATGAATACGTTGTGGCCTACGCAAGTCGAACCCTGACCAAGGCCGAGATCAACTACTCGGTGACAGAAAAGGAATGCTTGGCAATTGTTTGGGTGCTTCAGAAATTACGGCCATACTTGTATGGGCGCGCATTTGATGTTGTTACGGACCACCACGCTTTATGTTGGTTGCCTTCACTAAAAGACCCCACCGGCCGTCTAGCCCGCTGGTCGCTCAGACAACAAGAGTATGATATCCGAGTCATCTATCGTACAGGGCGGAAGCACTCCGACGCAGACGCTTTATCTCGCTCGCCAGTGTCGCCTGACGCTTCGTGGTCCCCTGCCTCCAGCTCCGCCTTGTCTTCCTTGTCCATCGACGACATGCCATCAGAATAGCGCAAGGATCCGTGGCTTACATCTGTAATCGATCTTTTTACGAACTTGTCACTTTCACCGGCTCCTCGCGCACTTCGTCGTCAAGCGCAGCATTTCGCCCTTCGTGACCGTCTTCTCTATCGGCGCAACTATATGCCAGATGGACGTAAGTGGCTGCTCGTCGTCCTCGCCACCTCCGAAGTGATATCTGCGCATCTTACCTCTACGATCCACAGTGTGTCCATGTGGGTGTATTTCAGACTTATGAAAGGTTGAGACAGCGCTTTTACTGGCGCGGGATGTATACCTTCGTCAGTAAGTATGTGCGTTCGTGCATCGATTGCCAACGTCGCAAGCCGGCCCCTCTCTATCAGCCGGCTCCACTACAGCACCTTCCGTGCCCATACCGACCATTCGATCGTGTTCGCATCAATTTGTATGGACCTCTGCCGTACACACCTGCAGGAAATCGTTGGATCATCGTGGCTGTCGATCACCTCCCTCTCTATGCGGAGACATCAGTATTTCAGAATGCCACCGGTCCCACTATCGCGTCATTTCTCTTTAATAATTCCATTCTGCGGCATGGGGGCCCCCGTGAACCTCTAAGTGATCGAGGCAAATCTTTCCTATCCGAGGTTGTCGAAGCGCTCCTACGCGAATGTCAAACCATCCACCGGACCGCCTGCGCGTACCACCCTCAAACCAACGGACTGACAGAGCGCTTCAATCGCACACTAGGTGACATGATGTCCAAGTACATCGCCTCCGATCACTCCGATTGGGACAAGATTCTCCCATTTATAACATATGCCTACAACACCGCCGTTCAAGCCACTACCGGATTCTCGCCATTTTTTCTGCTGTAGGGCGTGAACCTTCGTCTCCACTCGACACCATCGTTCCCTACCGTCCTGATATCTCAGAGTATACATCGCTTTCAGCAGCTGCCAGGCACGCTGAAGAATGTCGCAAACTGGCTCGCTCACTCACTTCGGACGAGCAAGCCCAGAAACGAGCGCACAGCGACAGCAGCCACTCTGTCTACAAGTTTTCTTCCGGTGCTCACGTGTGGCTCTGGGTCCCATCGACACCACCCGGTCTGACCAGCAAGTTTATTTCCAACTACCAAGGACCCTATCTAGTGCTCCAACAGACCTCTCCCGTCAATTACCTAGTTGAACCATTAGCCGCTTCCACCGACCTTCGCCGCCGTGGGCGTGAGATTGTTCACGTCGACGATTTGAAGCCTTACTAAGATCCCGCATTACTTTCCTGTCCTTGAGTCACCAGGATGGCTCCTCTTTTCTGCGGGGGCCAGATTGTAAAGAAGTTAAAGTTAAGTATATATATATATATATATATACACATACTTATATATAGTGCCTCCATAGCAATCGTAGTTTTGTATACAGACAGTAAAAAATTGATAGGACTGGTGTTAGGTTATATATATATATATATAGTGCCTCCATCGCAATCGTAGTTTTGTATACAGACAGTAAAAAATTGATAGGACTGGTGTTAGGCAAGGAGACACAATTTCATAGTACTATCCACAGCTTGTTTAAAGGATGTACTCAGACTTGGAATTGGAGCACTTAGAGATAAGGGTAGATTGAGAACACCTCAGTAATACGCGGTTCACTAATGACATTGCCTTGCTAAGTAACGCAAGAAATGAACTGAAATTAATTATTGATGACCGAGACGGGAAAAGGAGAAATGTTTCCTTGAAAATCAATATCAAGAAGAATAATGCAATGTTCGACAATCTCGGGAAGGCACAGACATTTACGTTAGGTAGTGAAGCAATGGAAGTAGAAAGCGAATATGTCTACTTAGGAGAGGTATTAACAGGAGATCAAGATCATGAAAGGGAGATAACTAGCAGAATACGCTTTGTATGCAGCTAATTTGTCAAGTATTCATAGAATATGACTGGCAACTTGCCGGTATCGCTCATGAGGAAAGTATACATTAGTTGCATCTTACGTAATCTATGGGGCTTAAACGGGGAGCCAAACAATGAGGGTTCTACTTAAGTTGAGGAGAACGCAGAAGCAATGGAAAGAAAAATGGTTCGAATAACGTTAAGGGATAGGAAGCGTGTAGATTGGATCAGAGAAATAACTGAAGTTACTGAAATTCTAGTGAAAATTGCAAAGAAGAAATGGGAATGGGCTGGACATGTATTGCGAATAGAGGATAGCAGATCGTTACTTTGGGTAAGAAACTGGATTCCAAAGGATGGAAATCTTAGCAGGGGTAGCATAAAGTGAGGTGGGGGAATGAGCAGGTTAATTGGAGGAGGTATAATTTGGTATTTGATGATCATGATAATGATGATAATCGATTCTCTCAAATGCAGTCTTGAATTCTAACTTAAGAACTACTCGTGTTGCTGTAGTAGGTTCGGATGTGTTTGACCGCAGTTCAGTAGCGACTAGTGCTCACCTTTGCTCTAGCCAGTGTAGTAATCTTGATGAGAATGAAATAATTGGTAGCAATGATATATCATATCTCGTGTTTTGTCAACCCACTTGAATTGAGCGCTCAGAGCACGGCGCATTATTTGGAAAACGGGATGTAATATTCGAGCAATGCAATATTCAATACAATATGCAGTATGCAATGCAAGCAATATTCGTTGCGGCCTAGTTGAATTTAGAATAAACCACAAGCAAAGAACAAGACGAAGTAAAATAAGTGCTGCACGAAGGAGAATGTGGTTTGAAAAACACATTAAAACCGTCAAACACAATTGGTGTGGTTTAGAATTATATTCTGCCTTCGAACAAGTGATATATTTTCAGTCCTGTGGACAATAAACGCAACCTGTACATGTCGTCGATCTCAAGTGAAGAATCACGCTTTGATATAAAACACGACTGGAAACTACAAAGAAGCAGCAACTGTTACTGTCGTCACTATCGTGCAAGGTACACAGCAACGCTATGTAGGTAACTAGATATTTTTTAGTTCCTTGGGACATACCATACCATGTGAAATGAAAGCCTCAGAGAAGGAAAGCTATATATAACAATTTTTAAACGAGTGTTCTTGTGAGCTCGCTTGACGTTGCAGGTCAACGGTAAGTTTCCGAAATTTTCGATTACGGTCAGCCTCCGGACCTGCTGCCCATTCTTCGCACCAGGCTTCTATCTCACGTTTCCTCTTCAATTCATGTTGTTGCTCCGCTTGAAGGTTACGCATGGCGGTGTAGCATTGGGAGTTTGACTGAGTGTTAAAGTCTTTATTTTTACGGCGCAGATTTGGAAGTGCGCTCTCAAAGTTCTTTTATCGGAAAACGCGAGCGTCGACAGAGAGGCCAATAAGCGCCGTATAACGGAGAATAGCGGCTATGTTTGAATGAAAAAATGGATGCCCTTTAAGCAGCCCGGCAAAGCTGTTCTATGGTCCTTTTCCAGTCTGCTCCTGGAATGGGGCCCCATTGTTATTTCTTTCGAGAAACGTTATCTACCCAAATATTTTAATTTGTTGTACGTTCTCATCAATCAGTAAACAAAGTTTAAAATGGCAGCACTTCAGCTGGATAGGTTGCGGTATACACCCATTGATTACAATTACACTTTGTTCGCATCAGGTTTGCTTCTTGCTTTGTTAAACAGCTCACAGAAAAACGCTTTCCTATCGCAAAACCGATGTCTGTCAATGGACGCCCTGTAGGGTAAAAACGTCCATCTTGCACAGTATAGCGCGGAAGCTTTGCCACAGTTATAGAAGAAATAAATTCATTCCTTTTCTTGAAAGCAAAAAGAAAAGTAGAATGAAGCACCCTAAGAATTTATTTCCTTGCACTGCTAAGAAAGCAGACGAAAGGCTTTGGACAATGGGCGGCACCGATAGCAACAAAATCTTATCTTACTATTTTGCACATCAACTTAAACCTTCCTCTCCTATAGACAAGAAGGCGACACCACCTTTTTTTTCCTAATATTTCCCAACATCAGAAAACAGCCCTACTTGTACAAACTGTGGATGCGACGAGTCTATAGGCCACATTTTTTGTGAGTGCCCGATATACAGTGAGGATAGGCAGTGTCTGTGCCATTCGCTGGAGCATCTAGATGGACGCCCATTAAGTAAAACTAAGATTTTAGGCCCCTGTCCACGGCGATCGTCTGCGGCGAAGGCCTCCCAGGCACTGCTCCGCTTTATGAGAACTACAGGCCTAATCGAAAGACTATGAGTTTGATATGACATGACTGTAACGTGATGTGGCGTGTCTGTTATGTGACTGTATTAACTTCAACTATCCCTCTCTCACAACTTTTATATCCACTCATCTGCTTCCCCCAGTGCAGAGTAGCAAACCGGTTGCTTTTACGGGTTAACCTCCCTGCCTTTCCTCCTCATATTCCTTCTCCTCCTCTCAACATCATGCAGCAAGCAGGAGAAAAAGCGATAACAGACAAAAACTCTGGCGCGGTTCTTTCCGGATCCATTAAGAGCCTGGGCGAGGATAGTTGCATCGAACTGCTCACGGGCTCACGCGTCTATTGTCGCTGATATCGCCACTGGGCTCCGTCATGCGGCTCTTATTGATTCGGTGGTCGACACTCATGCGTTCAGGTCAACAAACTGAAACGGTTTACTCATTCTGTGCTTCGCAATTTCGATGCGAAAGAAGGGAATAATAGCGCCACGCTAAGGTTGGTTAGTGTTCCCCCACTAGCAAAATGGGAAAACAATAACAATAGCTGAAGGACCCCAGAAGAACATATTTGCTGGCTCCGCAACCAATCGTATCGTAACCAAGGGCAATCATCAAGGCGACTCATGTCACAGTTGAGTTTCTTTTACCACATTTCTAAAAACGGTTTGAACTTTTTGCGCAGGAAAATCTACTACAGTGTTTGCGATAAATGATAGGTCCATATCTCGGAATTCAGCTTTTTTGTTTTCTCTAGCGCTCCCACGTGGCATCGCTAAAAACTGTTCCGTACCCAAAAGGTCTGCACAACCTTTATAGCTTAATACTCTTGCTTTGGAGCCTTCCCCTGAGGAATCGGTTTGCTTCCATGTTGGGTACTACTGGATGGTGTCTTCTCAGTACAGGCTTCTTAATTCGAAATTATTTATTGCAAACGCTATTTGCCCTATTCATTTTTCTATTCTTACTGTGGCCTGATATTTTGACACGAACGATATTGCGCTTAAATGTTTTCTCTATCCTTTTTCCTTCTACTCTTAACTTATCTTTTCCGTTATAACTGGAATGCCTTACAAATTGTTTTATGATTATATTTCAGGATACATCGCTGGGACACATTTCTCTCTTTGTACGTCAGAAGAGGTCAACGCACGCAAGAAACCCGCTCTGTGGAACGAACTTCCAATGCGTCTTTACTGCACCAAATAAAAAGTATTCGTGCAAGTGCCGGAGCGCTTGTGCGCAGACTTCGCTACGATAATCTTTGAGGGGAGTTTAGAAGCTTTGATGACATTCCTTTGCTTCTGTGTGGGAACCTAATCATTGTTGACAGAATTATTTAGCAATGTGCCAGAAGCTATTATCAACATCAGCAGCGCTACACCCACTGAAGTGCGGATACCTCTCCCATATACCTCCAATTAAGCTGGTTCTGTGCTAGCTGCATCCATGTGACCAGTGCAAAATTCCTAACCTTATCTGCCCACCCGAAATTCTGCCGTACAGGGGCGCTTTCCTTCCCTTTTTATCCAATTTGATATCACTTGTCCATATATATAGACACAATACTTGACGGCGTGGTTATCCTAAGTATACAGCATAATTGATCTGTAAAGCACGCCATTGAGCACTGGCGAAACAAAAATATTGAAACATGCGTAACTTTTAGCCATACAACTTCTTTCATGTTGAAGAAATTCTTTAAGATAAAAAAAGATCGCAAAATGAATACAAATGCCTACATTTATGTTTAAAGATATAACATGCATGAAACGTCAAAGGAGGCAGGCGAAGCATGAGATCGGTCAAAGGTGAAGAACAATCAGACATGCCACCAGTAACGAATGACGATTTTGAGAAAAATTTAGGAGCTACGAAAAGGACGAAAGCAGCTGGAGAGGATCAGGTAACTGCAAATTTGTTGAAGGAAGGGGGAGTGGGTATCGTGCTAGAAACACTGGTCACTCTGTACTTGTAATGCCTGGAGAAATTGGCTGCACCGTAATCACGGAACAACACTATCATTATCTTCAAGTATATGAAAGCGGACGCTATACGCACTTGCAAACTTACAAAGCAATAAGCTAATTATCTATTACGTGCAGGTATCATTAGTTCATTTATTCAAAAAAGACTGTTGACTCAGTCTAAACCCCCACCGTTATGGAGATATTGCGAAATCATGTTGTAGATGATCCATAAATGAAAGTACTTTAAGATATCTACAGTGGCCCTACAACAACCAAAGTTTTCCATCGAGAAAGCATTGAATTATCATAAAGAAAGCGTCAGGCAAGAAGAGATGGTCTCCCCAGTGCTATTCTTAGCTAGCTTATTAGAAGTATTCAGGGAGCCGTTAGAGATACGGTTTGCTACAAAGTATGCCAGTAATATGCCATTCGCCGATGTCATTGCCTTGGTAATTACCCTGGGGATGAATTTCAAAGAATAATTTTTGATAAAGGCATCAAAATCAGAAAGGCCTAAAATTAATATGGATACGTGTAAAGTAAGGTTCAACAACCTCAGGATAGAACAGCAGTTTACAATAGATAGTGAAGCGCTGGCAGTGGTAGTCGAGTATGTTTACTTAGGACAGGTGGTAACCTCAGATCCGTACCTTCAAAGATAAATACCTGGGAGAATAAGATCGGGATGGGGCACATTCACAACAAGTTAATCGTAGAGTATGATTAGGATACTACCAGTATCGCTCAAGAGGAAAATATAAAACATTCGTGCCCCACCTGCAATCACATATGGAGCTTAAAGGTGGAGGCTAACGAAAAGTATTTTGCTTTAGCTGACGCAACCAAGAGAGCTATGGAATGGAAAATACTACTTTTAACGTTAAGCGATTACATGTGTGTACCTTATATGAGAGAAATATTTACGAATAATTTAACTCTAGTCGAAATGAAGAAGAAATTGGCATGGGCAGAGCATGTAGTAGAAAGAGGGGATAAACGAGGTGCACTAAGGGTAAGAAATTCGATCCCACGAGAAGGAAACCGTAGCAAGTGGAGGCAGAAATGTTCGTGGGTGTGGTTAAGTGTTTGCAGGGCTCAACTGGATTTAGTTAGCACAGGGCAGGGCTAACTCGAGGAATATGGGAGAGGCATTTGCCGCGATATGGGTGTAGTTAGGTTGATGATTGTGATAGAACACATTCATTTAAAATCAAGCGACATACCTGTGACAAATCTTCAGCCAAGAGAAACCACATATACCGGGAATTGATGTTAAATAGCCTTTTAACTCTGCCTTTTAATGTAACCAGGCCGCCATTGTCGTTGTAGACCTTATACAGAATTGCTTTCATCCGATGGACCCTCGGCGAACCACGAAATGTAACGTCTTATCGAATAGTGTAATGAGTCGGCAGCGCTACTGGCGTCGCTCTCGCAGCGTCTGTTTTGTGCTGTAGGTATCGTGCTTTTTGCTTATATTAAGAGACAAAATGACGCAAGAATGGACGATGGGCTTGTCCAGGCCACCTACAATATCAATGTACTTCGTAAAGAAGTGCACCCCTGTCAAAACATCTTGCAAACGCCAATATCAGCGTATCTACAAAACACGGCAAAACACTTGTTGCTGCTCCTTAATCCCGCATTCTGCTGCGCTCAATCCCGAAGAAGCTGCTCATATACGTCCATGAAAGAATGTTATATTGCTTTCGGGTGCAATATAGTCTCCAATCTGGCTACACTGCGTCAGCCGCCTAAGACGATTTCCAGTGTAGCTCGGCCTAGGCTTAAGAAGTTAGTGCTCTCGGCCTCGATCAGTGGCGTTCTATTATTGACTGTGCAAATATGCGTACAGGAATAAGCTTGATATTTCTTCCTTTTTAAATATGAGATCGGTACCTATTTAGCAATACGCTAAAGCATTATAATCCCTTTACGAGCAATTTCGTTCCCATGATCTTTCCGAATGCTGAGTGGCTGATATACCACATTAGTGTGTAAACAAAGCTACGGCAGATCTATTAAATACGTCATTGACGAATACTCCCAATAACGTAAATTTCTAGGTGAAATGCAACAGATCAACAACGCGAGTGTGCTGATCCTCCTGAGATATGTAGCTCCTGCCGCAGTCACATCGTGCTTCCGTTTCATTATTATGGGTACACTAACAGACATTGTGACCTGCGTAGTCACTACGTAGAGGTACGCTAGACGCTGTGTCAGCTCCTTTGTGTGCACGTATTCGTGGAGCGTTTTGCCGAAGGTGCCCTTCTGCCGCACAATTGTTCTGCTCTCCAATGAAAGATTTTTTTCTTAATGTTACTTTGACGCAATTGGTTTCGTTTTCTAACGGAGACAACTTGATTCATTGGGACCTGCTGAAAGTTTGTGGCAGTGTATAGCATTAGAGAAAAAATGGTTTTTCGCCGGGGGCTGGGGATATGAAGATTGGTTGTTTTTCTTCGCTTTTTTGCTTCATTTGTTTTTTGATCAAAAAAAGTGCATTTGAAGTTTTAGAAACCTACAGGCAGAAATTAAGAGCCCTTCATTCTGTTCTTCGCCAAGTTTTTTGTTGAAAAACGTAGCTGGTAGCACAGCGCGCCTGGTATGCTCCTAGCGGAGAAGGGATCAGCATATTTGGCAGAGCTGACGTAAGCCACATTGACATGCAGTCCTCCAAGCCACCGACGTAAAATAGCTTGCCATCCCAGTCCAACGTGCTTACGGAACGCCTAAAAAGAAAAGCTATCGCCGACATTAGCGCCCTGTGTGCCGACGTCGAAATCAAGACCTGGGACGCCATCCTGCCGTACGGGATTTCGCGTATAGCATGGCCGTCCAGGAAACAACAAGAGCTACCCAGTTCAAGGTTGTGTACAAAAAGGAGCTCGCGACGACGCTTGACGCAGTGCTGCCGCACATAACGAAGAGAAGTCCCTGGACATCGCCGCCTGCCTTCAGCGTGCAGAGGAAGGCCGACGGCTTGTTCGGCTGTGCATAAAAGTCTTGAAACGTAGTGACGCCAGGCGATATAATTTGCGGCGACAATGTGCTGAGTACATGCCGGGAGATCAAATGTTGGTTTAGACGGTGATACGTCTTAGCGGGCCAAGAGAAAAGCTTTTATGACGGTACTTCCAACCATACAGACTCCTTGGACGCATTCGACAACTTGACTACAAGGTCATTCCCGACGGTACTGCCACATCCCAACGGTGACGAACGCGCCTAGAAGTCGCAATGTTGTCCGCCTCAAAGCTTATTACTAGCGCAAAAGTTGGTTTAATATCTGGTATTTTGTTTACCCAATTCTCTGTCCCATCGTGACGATGCTTTTTTAAGGGGAGAGTAGTGCTGCCTATAATTCAATGTCTTTTTTTTTTTTCGATAGCCGCCGACGTGCAGCCTTATCACTCTGATTCTGGCAGGTGTACCAGTCCTGTAATCTTTGTTCGTCCTCTTTGTCACGAGACGCAGTTTATCAGTTTCTTAGTCGGGCTAGATGCGCCGAGATGTGGTCCGAAGATTCCGGCCATTCACGTATGGGTAAGCAATGTTCTAGGCTGTGCTAGGCCCCGTTTGCTGCATTTTCTAGATGTTTCTTGAATTGAAATTGAAAATTGAGTGCTGTCGGGGGTAAGGGCATTTGTACATCGACGACCACCATGCACCATTGCTTTTATTGCCGTCGCCAATTGCTGTTATTTTGGTGTTCCTTCCTTGTCCTCGTCCTTTTTCGCGCCGTCTTCATAATCCACTTCAACCATGAACCAACTAGCCCAATGCAAAGTACTTCTTGTGCTTAGTTTTGGCCAGCGCAAGTCAGCCCAATAAAATGTTATTCCAGTGATGTTAAAGGCTCCTCATCCGCATTATCATCATACCATCCAAACTTTTAATCGCTCCGGTCTCCCCGGAACTGCACTATATATCAGTTGGCCCCATACGCTCGGCATATGCGATTGCAGACTTAACATCTCTTTCTAAACTATGAAAGCGATATCGACGTGGTAAGTTAAAAAAAAAAAAAATGTGCTATAAGCCCAACTATTTTCTCTATCCTGATATCTAAATAGCATCAAGACAAGAGCGCCAGCTTGCTAATGTCGATCAAAGAAAAGAAAAGAAATGCCAGCATCTCTGGACTGACAATTGTCGCATACTTGCGCGTGAGATTGACGCGATCACGGTCTTCCGCATAAGTACAGAAACAGACCTTCGGGTCTTCCACTAGTTCATACACATTCATTGCTTCTGGCGGCACTGAAACATTAGACACCACGCTATCTCCTGATAAGCTTCATCATATCTTCGAAAACAGTAGTCATTCTCTGATCCATTTCAATGCACGCAGCCTCAGGAAGAACCTTGAATCTATTGATAGTTTTATCGTCTCTCTTCAGCACTCGCTCTCTTTCATCTGCGTTTCGGAGACCTGGCTTTCCACATCTGATGGCAATCTATTTAGTTCTACATCTTATCTTCCAGAGTACTGTCATCACTCGTCTAGCAGCCACGGAGGCACTGCAATTTTTAATTCCCCCGAAATTTCTTACCAGCGTAGATGTGATCTCGCTCGGAATGTACTGCAATGTGAATCTGTTTGAATAGAAGCTAACCATTCTCTCTTTTCCACTGACTCACGAAAGTTGGTACTCGGCTGCATTTACCGCTCACCGTCTTCATCAATCCCAGAGTTTTTGTTAGCGTTAGACATCACATTTAATAAGCTATCTTTCCAAAACAATAATGTTTTAATTCTCGGTGACATTCATATTAATATTTTAGATACAGATAACCCTAATGTTGTTTCCTATACCGATTGCTTCAGTGTGTTCGGCTACGAATCTGTCATCAATGCTTCAACGAGGTGTACTTCCAGTCAATCCTCTTCTTTAATCGACCATGCCCTGACAAATATATCACCCTCTCCCCTCTCAGGGATCATTGAACGTGACATGACGGGTCATTTTCCTATTTTCTTTACACATAGTAAACCATCCCATCCTCCACAGTCAATTTTGTACACTTCCAGATTCAACAACTAAGATTTTGTTATCGCTATCAGTAACACAGACTGGTTGGTCTCCGTGCCTCTTGTCCAGCAATCTGGAGCGAGCAATGGAATGTCTTTGTCACCTTTTTTCCAACTGCATATCTGAGAGTACAACAATACTGAATGTAAAAAGAATTACAAATTTCCTCATAATCCATGGCTTACAAACAGTTTATTAAGTAGTATGCGTTGAAAAAAAAATCTGTACAGAAAAACGAAGCAGCAGCCTTTTAAAGCTTTCTTGGAAGCCCGCTACAAAAAATACTCCATTGTTTGAGCAACTTACTTAAACACGCGAAAATATCTTACTATGAACACGAACTGTTTAAAAGCGCTAACGACACTAAAAAGCAGTGGAGACTCCTGAGCAAATTCCTCAATTTGCCCTGCGCTAACATTGCCCCTACTGAAATTAATTTTAATGGTACTGTCTACACTGAGCCATTTGACATTGTGAATGCTTTCAGTGACTTCTTTTCTGAGCCACATATCCGACTTCCACTTCCGCCGGAGCTAGATTTGAAACGCTCTAATCAATTTTTTTCTTTCTTTTTCCTGTCTCCCCTTTTGAACTCGAGTTGATTATTAATAGCCTCAAGGCCGTTAGTCCTGGACTTGATAACATATCCTCACGGTACCTGAAACTTGTTGCTAGTCTAATTTCTATACCACTTTGTCATATTATTAATCTCATCTTAAAGAATAGCGTTTTTCTTACTTGCCTTAAGATAGCGAAAGTCATTCCGTTCTTGAAAAAAGGTGACTGACAAACAATATCTAACTATCGTCCAGTATCTATATTAGCATCTCTTAGTAGAGTATTTGAGAAATTATTAGTCAGTCGCTTAGACAAATATCTAAATAAATGTAATATTATTACTCCCTGTCAGTTTGGTGTTAAAGCAGGCCTATATTTTCCTTGTTACATTCTCTTATCTCTGTATAATGCTTTCATTCACAGTCACCTCACTTACGGGATTGTCATTTGGGGAAATACCACTGCCACTTATCGTCCGCACAGCATACAGAAAATCAGGCCATCCGAATTATCATCTGCAGCACTTTTTCAACTGGCGCTCCTCGCTTATTATATGTACATCATATCGTATCAGTCCACAAGCTCTTTCAGTATTACCTTGTAATCGAGTTCTCTAAGCTATTAAATGGCAGCTTGCATTTCCAGTTGGTTAATCCGTTACTACTTTCGAGCTGTAACGCTACAAGATTTGCAGCAAATAACAATTTACTACTCCCGAAAGTTTGTACTAATTATGGAAAAATGACATCTTTAGCTGCCATTTCATTTTGTAACTCGTTGCCTTTAACACTGAAAACTTATATGTCCTTGCCCACATTTAAGAATAACTTGAAGGAATATTTGTTGAATTGCTGGTGTTTTATATTTTTATGTCTGATACCAGTGTTAGTGCTTTTTTTTTTGTAAAGATACTGATTTGCCATGTTTTGTATATTATAACCTTTCGCTAACTTTGCTGTTTTATTTATTTTGTTGTAGTGATCTATCGATGGTCCCGGTGCAGTCTTATGATTATGGGACCCTCGTCTATGTTTTTATGCACTTTGAAAAAAAAATAAAATATGTTCAATCTTATTGATACTGCGGGAGATAAGATGAAGGTGCTGCAAAAAGTAGCCGCATACTAATAAGTGATATGTATATTGAACAACTTCGCATCTCTTCTTTGATATTTTCTGAATTCTAGGAGTGACGATCTAGGAATTACGGTTCATTTTCATATAAAATCTCAAACATGGGTCACTGATAAAAGCAAATATTCAATTAACGAGACCACTTCATAGTTTTTCTTCCTTGCCTACGGTCGTCACGATGCACCATAAACACGATTTGTTATGTAGATACGAGAAAAGAGTCAATGAATATTAGTTGCAGTTTATCGCAGTACTATTTTATAGATTTTGCATGACGATATGAAATTAAATATTGCGCAAACTCCGTATTGTCCGTATTTAGGGTATAAAGTTAGACCTGTATTCAGTTTCTCGACCTGGGGATGTGCCTTCGTTAGGTGGATCATGTCTGTTGGGACTACATGCCGAGGTCGAAGAAGGCAATTCTTCCTTTCACATCTTTCCATCCAAGTTAGTAAAAAGCAGCTTGGCGTCTCCGGTCTGCCTTGTCTGGTTGTGTGAACACAAGGTAGATGAGAGTTTTTTGTTACAAGTGAGTTACAAGTTTGTTACAAGTGAAGGGGTGTGGCCTCTGTTTGCAAGTGATTAGTTCCGTATCCGAGTCATTACTGAGGAATATCGAAAGAAGAAGCCAATTAAGGAATGACCTGTGCACTCAAGTGCTGCATTATACCAAATAGACCTTCGAGGTGACACCCTACATGCACAGGGTGTCTCACAATCTTATGAAGGTAGCCCAAAAGACTGCAGTTCGTCTCATATGTTCTCCGCACCGCATAAGTTTTCCAAGCTATGCAAGTTTGTTGACGAAAAGCGCACAAAGAAA
The DNA here is from genome assembly GCA_023969395.1 of Amblyomma maculatum. NCBI lineage: Eukaryota > Metazoa > Arthropoda > Arachnida > Ixodida > Ixodidae > Amblyomma > Amblyomma maculatum. The sequence continues at coordinate 59,049 of JAJIZL010032470.1, forward strand.
TCTTACTGTGGGTCAAATACCAACATAGGTTCTTTCCTTGTGCGACAGGGGTCGTGTATCGCATTCCCCTTAGCAGCGGCGGGGTTTGCGTGGGACTGCAGAGTAAATGCGTGAACAATAGGTTCCGCGAACTTATTGCTCCGCTAAGGGCAGATCATGGTTCGAACCTTCCCCTGCACTGCAAAAAATGCAAGGGCTGCGATGGTGGATCTGTGCCCAATCTGCATGCGACAAATATTATCTGGCGCGGAAAACAAAGATTAGATAGGCAAATATTACAGTCATCGAACATAATTGCCATTGGCAATGACTTGTGTGTCAGTCCTGCATCATATTTCTTGCTGGATAAAAAACGCAGACTCCTCGGTATCTGACAGCTGAATTTGTAAGCCTTATAGTACACTTTGCGCTGCTACCTTGAGTAGAATATTTTAGTTTTGTTTTTGTTTCTTCCGTAGGAAGATGGTACAGCCATGTGATGTTTTTGTTTTTAGCTTTTACGTCCTTAATACAGCTGCAATCATTGGCATGCGCTGAGCGTAACGTTTCTTTACCACGCATCAGTTGTGATTGCGCTCCTGCCTGTGTGGTTCTCTTCTGTGCCTTCGTTCGTATGTGCACTGATATCAACATGGATAATTACTAACTGGCCCAGCTTGTTATTTTTTTGGACGCTAGAGCGTATGATGTTAGCCGATATTTTAAAGCCCGGACTAGTTGTAGCGTACCTTACTCGGCATAGAAGATAACTGCAGGGTTAATTCTTATTCCACCTTTAAACCACAAATGATATATCGGAGGTGACATCTTCATTCAGTTTTGAACGTTAAGTCACACAATTCGCACTATCCTTGGTCCTAACTCCATGAGACCACATATCACAGTTCTAAAAACAGCTGCATATGCGGATGGCTCCCATTAAACGGGAGGAGGAGATTGGAATGAAGTTTTTCGGAATTCACCGAGACATAAAAGCAATACATTGGACATGCAGCCACGTTTTCAAAACAATGTATGGAGGAGAGAGAAAACATCCATTAAGAAATTTCAGTTATTAACTTATGGGCTACGGCATAGCAGTCTTGTTCGCAAAGCATATTGTGAACAAGACTCCCGTGCGGGAGCCATCAGTGCATCCGTTTTAGTTTGGGGTTTGCCTTTTCTTGATGCACAACCCGGACAAGATAGGATTCTGTCAAACCGTAGTTTTGAGGACTTGGGTAAAGTGATTTTTAGGCCGTCCATATTATGGGAACTCTGGCGGTACTTTGTAAGGCAATGTAGGCATAAATTAGAGATTCGTAAATATGCCGTAAATTAGATATAAAGGCAGTTGAGTCGGCAAGAAAAGTTGCAGGCGGGAGACAGAAGACCTGTCACGTGATAGCCTTACATAATGCCGAGAGCCGGCCTTCTATTTCTATGGGGAAGCTATCCGCTCTGCAAGCGCCAGTTTTCAAATATTTGTAGCTAAAGAGAAACTACACGAGTTTATACCAACTTCTACAACATATCGGAGGATACGTAACACCAGTTGAAAATTTTACAATTCACCGCGATATTCGTTTGAAAGGCGCATTGGATGTTAAAGGCTTTTAGCAGACTTTGATTCTGTTTGATTTTTCTTTGAATAAGTCGGTGGTAACTTTAGATTGAAAGGACAAGCAGCAATTGCTTACGAATAGGACAAGCTGCCGGCCTAGTTGGTAATCATCCATGATTTACAGCGCTTAGCCACACGGACAAAGAAAGGAAGACATAAAGAAAGACGGCAAAGGCGCTGAAGTTCAACTTTATTTTGTAGTCACCAATACTCTGCTTACGTACCCACAAAAGGACCGGAAAAGCGCAAAAGCACAGGTAAAAAGCAAGTGTTGACGTTGTCGTTTCTGCCCCCAAGCCCCTATCGCAGCTTTGTCCGATCGTAAATGAAAAATAAAAACGAAACAGAAGCAATACCCAGCGACACCGAAAAATCTTAGCAGAATGCTTGGAAAGCGTTGTGTATTCTATTCCTTTGTCTTCTAGAAAGGTATACATCGGTCAAACTGGCCGATGCATCAATGAAAAGCTAATGGAGCATAAAAATGATTTATCAGGTACATCCCTCAGGAACCTTCCAGTCTGGATGTATTTGATCTGTCGTGGTTTTGTTTTTGAATTTTCAATTGTTCACTACCATCGTTGCCGTTCGTTTTTATGCACCTCATCTTCATCCTTTATTTATGTTAGTGGTTGACTTCAACATTGTTTCTCATGAGCTTTCCTTCTCTTGCCTTGTTTTTGCTGTGTAGTGCTCATCTTCTTCATTTTGCGAAGTTAATTGCTGGCCTCATATCTTTGTTGTTCATTAGTCTTTTCTTTCAGTTTTTAGTGCGCTTCATCTCATCACTTTAGCTGTGTTAATTGTTAGCTTTACCGTGTTACTTTTTTTCGGTTACCTTTCCGCTTTTTTGCTGCCTCTACGTCTTTGATTATGCAACCGTGCTTGCTTGTGTGTTCGTTGATTTTAGTTATGCTCCCGGTTCAATTTGGGAAATTCCTTTGATAGTATTTTTCGGCAGTTCCATGTGTTAGCGGCTTAAATATTACCTTCCCTATTTTGTTCTCAAACTGTGTCCGGGTTTGTAAGTTCCTGTAGTATCTTTAGACTTTATATTTGTCACGCCAATTTTTTGTTGACACAATCATGGAAAATCGCCACTAGTTGGGGCTTTTGTGGATACATAAGCAGATTATCGGTGATTACAGAATAAAGTTGAAGTTCAGCTACTGTGTCGTCGTTTCTTATGTCTTCCTTTCTTTTTCCGTGTGGCTAAGCACTGTCAGTCATAGAGCAATTGTTTAGTTTTAGTAGCCAAGCTGAGTGCTTTACTGGTATTTCAATTGAAGAATTTCTGCTGTGCTTGAGAATTCTTCTATGAAATATATGTAAGCACTGCACACTAGTAGTCGTGCTAGTTAAATATATAAGATATGGTCAGTTCTAAGCATTGTTTCAGTAGTAGTCAACAATATTGTTTTCAGATGGTACGGCGGAAAAGAAATTGCTACTACCCAAATAATTGCAGCCTTGTTATCCTTTTTAATTCGTCGCGTTTGTCCTTCCAGCGACGAAAGCATTCTTGTGATGCGTGAAGAACGTGCACGATCGGGGATGCACAATTTTATCACGACTCGAGCCACAGGGAGCCGTCAAGGTACATGGTACCGTGAAGGTGAGATCCGAGAGTTAGGTTTGCGTCTAGCTCCGATGACAGTGTCCAGCACCAGCGCGCAGCTCGTGCCAACCACCGCTTCGTCGTCATCGGCACCAAGCACGGCTGTCGCGCGGCGCTAGGCACGTGCAATATTTATATCGCATATTTCATCTAGCATGTCTCATGAAAACTGCCAAACAGGTCTTCCTATTTGGGCACAGATTTCGGGGAAATATTTTGTGGCGAGCGTATTGTTCAAAATATTATAAATAGGTTAATCGTTACCCGCTGTAAAATAGCCCTGTCCTATTAAACCATTTCCCATATCACTCAAATTACAGCTGCCCAGAGTCAGCGCATCAATTTTAATTTCGATTCAAATCAATTCATTAAAATTTCGAAGGTAAAATTCCTTATTATTGCTTATTTTGAAGGTAAGACAAGGTAGATAAGATGGCAAAAATGATTTAGTTTTTTGAGCCTAAATATCTCCTGCGCGCTGTTTTTTACCTAATGTGAAGGCCCAAATTTTTTTGTCTGAATCCGCCAAAGTTTAAATAACCGAACAATGATATATCTCGACCTCCTTCAAGTGCCGGCGTAATCGGCGCTTCATCCTCTTCCTGGAGTTCCGAACTAATAAGGCAACTTTTAAACCAAAATATATGGAAAAGAGCTAACATCTTGCCACATATCTGTTACCTCACCTTAGGTACGGTTCAAAAACTGGACGTATTTACAGTGTGATTGTACATAATACACTATTTCTACTATGGGTTCGATGTGTATTTAGAAAAAAATTAGCTCTGAAGATGGGGGTTTATTGAGCAGATCAGCAGGACTCGATTAGCAGGACAAGGCAGATCAGCGGCGAACAAAGCGACAGCAAACACAGCCAGATCCAACACGCACAGCGATAACGATGCCACTAACTGGAATATTCATCGTGCACTTCTTCCTCTTAACAATTACCCGCGAGACGAAGAGGAGACATCCTGGCGACTTACGGTGCGAGCAAGACGGCTCGGTCATAATAGGGTTTGATGCGCTGGACATGAACAATCTCGCGTCCGCGCCAGCGTAGATCATGAGACGGCGTAAGAGGTTCCACCACATAATTAACCGGAGAGGTGCGCTCCAAAACATGGTATGGGCCATGGCATTTAGCAAGAAATATTGTACACAGTCCAGGAGCATTGGAAGGTATCCACAGCCACAGAAGAGAGGACAGGCGAGAAGTCCGGTGTCGACTGCTGGCTGTCATGGTTGGATTTATGGCGGTACTGGGTGTTAACCGTGAATGCGCGGGCAATTTGTCGACAGTCTTCCGCATGCAAGGCTGCTTGAGACGCAGGAGTATACTCGGATATGTCTGGCTGATAGGGGGGTATGGTGTCGATTGTAGCAGAGGGGTGACAGCCATAAAGGAGAATAAAAGGATAGAAGCCACTAGTATACTTCGTTGCGGTATTGTAAGCCTAAGTGGCATACGGAAGGACGACGTCCCCATTTGAGTGGCTGGAGGAGACATACATACAAAGCATGTCGCCAAGGGTACGATTGAAACGTTCAGTTAGACCATTAGTCTGGGGATGATAGGCGGAGGTGGTCCTATGAATAAGGTTGCACTTGGTTATCAAGGCTTTCACAGCGTCAGTCAAGAAAACGCGTCCTCTGTCGCTGAGCAGCCCTCAAGGTGCACCGTGGCGACTAACAAATCGCTGCAAAACGAATGAAGGTACTTCTGTCGCTGTGGCAGGTGGAAGTGCGGCGGTTTCTTCATACCTCGTCAGATAATCAACGGCTGCGATAGCCCAGCGGTTGCCGGCTGCAGTGTAGGGAAGCGGCCCGTACAAACCAATGCCGAGACGGTCGAAAGAGCGTGGTGGGCTGGGCAACGGCAGAAACTCTCCAGCCGAACGTTGAGGAGATGGCTTGCGACGTTGACAGGTGAGGCATGAGCGAACGTACTTGAGTACGAAGGTGTACGTGCCCCGCCACTAGTAACGTAGCCGGAGACGAGTTTATGTCTTGAAGACGCCCGCGTGACCGGATTGTGGGTCAGTGTGGAAATAGTCACAGATTTGCGATCGTAGCTAATGGGGATAACTAACAGCCCCTTGAGGCCATCTGCGCAGTAGTTGCGGCGGTAGAGGAGGTTATCACGAATGGCGAAGTGGGAAGCATGGCGGCGGAGAGCACGCGTTGGAGAAGCTACTGTAGGATTGGGGATAACATCGAGCAGAAAATTTATCCAAGGATTTTGGCGCTGCGCTGATGGCATGTCATTTATGTGAAGCGATGGCAGGGAATCATCGGAAGAGGAAATTCTCGCGAACTCAGCTGCAAGGGGAACGCGGGAAAGTGCATCGGCGTCGTGATGCTTGCGGCCGGAGCGGTAAACAACGCGGACATCATATTCCTGAAGATTAAGAGCCCATCTTGGTAGTCTGCCGGACGGTCTGTCAGTGAAGAAAGCCAGCGAAACGCACGGTGGTCCGTCACTACGTCAAAAGGGCGGCCATAGAGGTAAGGGCGGATTCAGCCTTCGTGAGTGTACGGCTACATAGGCGACCACTTATTCATTGTAACCTGATTCGCGCTGAGTGAGCACAGCGCCGAGACCAATACCACTGGCGCCTGTTTGGACCTCTGTAGGCGCTGTGGCCCCTTCATGGATCACTGCCTTGTGGCGGAGGGGCTTGCGAAACTCGATGAAGTCGTGAGCTCTGCTGTGTAGGG
>JAJIZL010032470.1:70503-92570 GCA_023969395.1 Amblyomma maculatum
AGAAAGATTTGATGCTGGGAAAGGTTGAGGGTCGCCGGAGAAGGGGTAGGCAGCGAACGCGTTGGTTAGATGGCATCCTCGAGGCACTGCAGATGAAGTTATGTGATGTTAGGAAGATAGTGAGAGACCGGAAAGCGTGGCGTGACATGGTCCATAGGGTCACGAAGAGTCGGACACGACTGAACAACTAAACTGAACTGAGGCGCTGTGGGGTCGATGCGACGTAGGATAGGCGGTGCCGTGAGGATACGGCGTAAAGCATTGAAGGTATCTTCTCAAGTTGGCGACCACGACGAAAGGTCGGAACTGCCGAGAAGAAAGTCTGTCAAGGGAGCAGCAATGGAAGCAAAATTTCTAATAAAACGGCGAAAGTAAGAGCACATCACGAGGAAGGTACGTAGATCTTTCATGAAAGTCGGTTTGGGAAAGGCTGCTACGGCTATAAGTTTGGCAGGATCTGGAGATACACCTTCTTTGGCGACAACGTGGGCGAGAATGTTGAACTGGTGGGCGGCAAAACGACATCTTTTTTTCAAATTCAGCTGCAGTCCGGCATCGGATAAGCAGGTCAAAACATGCTTTAGACAGTAGAGGTGTGTGTTAAAGTCAGGAGAAAAGACAACAATGTCGTAGAGGTAGCAGAGACACGTCTTCCCCTTTAGGCCTCGCAATATGGTGTCCACCATCCGCTCAAATGTTGCCAGAGCAATACAAAGGCCAAACGGCATAACTGTAAATTCGTACAAGCCGTCGGGAGTTACAAAGACAGTTATGGGGCTATCAGCCGCTTCCAGGGGAGTTTGCCAGTACCCGGAACGTAAATCTAGGGAAGAAAAGAGCTCGGCGCCTTGCAAACAATCGAGAGCGTCGTCGATGCTTGGGAGAGGGTAGACGTCCTTTCGCGTAATCTTATTAAGGCGGCAATAATCGACACATAAGTAGATAGAACCATCTTTCGATTTTACGAGGACACCAGGTGATGCCCAAGGGCTGCTTGAGGGCTGATTAACACCATTCTGATCATTAGGCCTACTTGGTCTTCAATAGCCTGGCGTTCGGTTGCTGACACACGATAGGGGCGCTGTCGCAGTGGTGTGTGGGTGCCGGCGTCGATGCGATAAGTGACTGTAGAAGTTTGACCAAATAACTTTAATGAGAGTCGAAAGAGGAGCGAAAGTGACGTAGTACGTTCAAAAGATGAGTGCGCTGCGCTGGAGGAAGATCGGCGTCGATGGAATGGAGGAACAAGTCTGTAGAGGGGGGAGAAGATTGAGGTGAAGCGGGGCTGAGTGTAGTCACGGTAGAGTGCAACGCGTCGTCAGGTACCTCAGAGATCAGAATTGATGCGATTGGCTGGATACTGCGGATGCATTCAACATGGCGCAAAGCAGTAGGGGAGGTAAATGGGTTATATACCCATAGCATGGAAAGACCAGCGGAAATAGCGAGCACAGCGTAGGGCAATGGAAGGCTGGTGTGAAGAGAACGGTGTCATCGCTAACAGAGGCACAAGCGACCCGAACAAGCACAAGAACAAGGCTCTTTATGGCAGGACATAAGGGAGAGCTGTCGAGCAACTTCCTCCCTAATGAAGCTCTTGATTTGTGGCAGGAGCGCAGAATGTTCAGCTGGATCTGTCACCACAAGCAAGTGACTCAGAGTGCATGGTGTTCGCGCGAGTTATGGTCCTTTGTTTGCGCAGTTCATCATAACTTTGACACAGTGCGACCACTTCCGCGACGGTGCGGATATCTCGAGCAGTCAGCATCTGAAAGGCGTCGTCATCGATGCCTTGCAGAATGTGCTTAATCTTGTCGGCCTCTGACATCTGTGCGTTCACGCGCTTGCAGATGTCACCGACGTCCTCGATATAACTCGTGAAATTCTCGCCAACTAGCGGAGACCGCTCACGCAAGCGCTGTTCAGCGCGGAGTTTCCTCACAGTCGGAACGCCGAAAACTTCAGAGAAGCTGGCTTTGAACGCGGACAATGATGGAATGTCCGCTTCATGGTTCCGAAACCATAGATTTGCAAAGCCGGTAAGATAGAAACTCACGTTGCCTAACTTCGTTTCAGCGTCCCATTTGTTGTAAGCGCTCACTCGCTCATATGATGTGAGCCAGTCCTCGACGTCATGGTCGTCAGTGCCACTGAAGATGGCGGGGTCTCGCTGGCTGTGGGAGCCGGGACAGACGATGGCCGAGCCAACTTATACGACTTGGTGGTTAACGTCCTCAGGCATCGTAAGATGTGGTAATCTGTGGAGTTCCAGGGCGAGAGGATAGTTATTACACCGCACCTCCACTAAATGTATGATGGGAGTTTATTGAGCAGATCAGCAGGACTCGATCAGCAGGAAAGTGCAGATCAACGGCGAACGCAGCGGTGCGAGCACAGTCAGATCCAACACGCGCAGCGATCACGATGCCATTGCCTGGAATGTTCATCGTGCACTTCTTCCTCTTCACAGCTCCAATACTTGGACGGGGACAGAAGATACACGCGATGGAAGTGAAGCGCTTGTCTTTCGTCGTGTGTGTTTTCTTCTGTCCCCGTCGTATTAGCGCTAATTGCTTCTTATATATGCACAGCCAACTAGTCCGACAACACGCACTCCTGAATATGTTTGGTGCATTATTGTAGCTTAGTGCTGCTAATTGCTAAGGCAGTGAATATATCACACTCTTTTCAATATTTTTTTTCTGGTTTTGTTTTCTATAAGTAAATCGTGGCGCAGCATTGGGTCATAAAACTGCATGGTGCAAGGATAGATAGGCTAACCGTTATCGTTTCATGTTTCTTCTTGACAACACTGTCGAAACTTTGATAGTGCCTTAGAGCCGTAACAGTAAATAGTCTTTGCGGTCTGTATTTTTTGCGCAGGACAATTAACTCTTAAATATATTTTTGTGTGGTGTTTCCTTCTGATTAAATTGTGTTAGACAGATGTCACCGGGAGGCACAGTGCAAGACATATAAGAATTAGGCACAGCTGACCACGCCGGTGCGAGTCTGCTAGTTCGTCTTACTGTTGTTAGGTTTGGTTTGGTTTCTGGGGTTTAATGTCCCAAAGCGACTCGGGCTATGAAGGACGCCGTAGTGGAGGAATCCGGAAATTTCAACCGTCTGGGGTTCTTTAACGTTCACTGATATCGCACAGCACATGGGCTCCTTGCTTTTCGCCCCCAACGCAAAGCGGCCGCCGAGGCCGGGGTTCGATCCCGCGTCCTTGTGCGGAGAAGTCGAGCGCAGTTAACCACCGCACCACCCCGGCGGGGCTTTGTTAAACATCACCAGTTCGTGTTTGTAGTGCGGCGTTAGACTTCCAATCTCTAGGTGGACCCTGTAGTACACATGTCAGCCTGCTTCCAGAAGCGCAGTATAGCCACTTAGGAGAAAACAAAGAATGTGCCTAGATGTGAATTTTTTTCTGAGGTCATTGTGAGTTGTCCGTATCTGTTAGTCACGGCAGCTTGGTTATAGTGTCGATGCATGTCAGAGGCTCTTCGCGCTTTTTACCTCTAGTTACCTCAGTAGTGTAGTTCTACGTGTACAGAATATCGTGTTTGATTAGAAAGGGAAAAGGAGAACATAGGTGCTTAGCTGCAACGTGTCGACTTTATAGTGTACGTTTTCGCAATCTGCTACCTTGACTAGTTTCTTTACTCCAATTACTGCATCATTGATTTTTGTAGCTTTCACTGAGTCTTACTGAAAAACTCAGAAGGATGTTTACGTTACTGCCGTACTAGAAGACGCAGATTGGGCGCAGAATACTGACACTTCATAATCCTTATTGACCATAATAATAAAATCTGAAACAATCAATTTGTAAACAGTTTTATTGCTTCACTGAAGTAGGTTCCGGCTACTTATGCTGTAGGTCGTGGAGGCAAGGGAGGAGTAACGAGAGGATCGTCGTACCCAAAAGGTAGCGGGTGGCTGGGGTCCAGGCACTTTCCTACGAGTGGCTGATTCCTTTCCCGGTAGCACTTGCAGCCAGACGGGCAGTTTGGTTCATTGCTGAGCGGGTTGCACTGATTCAGGGCGAAAGGAAAGAAAATACACAGATGCATAAAGTACACAAATAAAACCAAATAATTTGCGTGAGGCACTGGCTACTGCTCTCGCTCCACGGAAAATTTGCACGTGTCGACAAGTAGTCAACCGCGATTGGAAGGTGATCACAGGAGCGTCCACCAGTCTATCATTCTTTGCGCCTAGCGGGCGATTTTGGAACACGAGAAATCACAATTTCGGATTGTTTTCTACCTTATTCGCAGTTCCGTGTTACCATATCACCCCCTCGACGAAATCGCTATCCTTTTTATCTTTACTATGCTTTTCATTATTTCCGATAAATTGTGGACTTATTTCCGGACAATAGAAAGACAGATGGAAAAGTCCTGGTAAAGCCGGTGCTTAGCACTGCTTCAACTGAACGACTTTAAAGTAAAAAATATTATCAAAAAATCGTCTCATCATGCCCTCTTTCTCCACCCATAGCTCCCACCTCAGCAGCAAAGACGTTGCACTCCCCAGATCTAGCTTCGTAGCAACCAGTTCCAGGTAATACCAAAGAATACGTCACTCGCGATACGATCAATTCCTATTCAGCAACGAAAAAGAAACATAATAATAAGCTACCAGTAAAAAAGGAAGGGGCGGGTGCTTAAGGAACAGCAAAAAGATGAGAGAAGTGGCTAGATATCTGTCGAGCCACGAGAGCGCACTCTGGATTATGGCATTCCGCGTATTCTCGGTCAATGCTCACTCGATAACCATTAAATTACGCTTGACTGACATCACCGAGAGGTAATATAAAGCACATTTTAATGCAAAAACCATGTTTTGCTCTGCAGGTTAGAATGGGCAAGCTTCACTGCCACAAGAAGAACATTTCTTGGGGATAGTTGGTAAAATGAAGAAAAAGAAATATAACTGCGTGAATGAAACAATACAAGAGAGGAAAGAACAAAAAACAAGAACATGGGCCCGCTTAATCACAACCGAAAGCTCCCAGACGCGCAACCACTGTAATAATTCGCACAAGACTTGATGAGAAAGAAAAAATTGCTATCGCATTTTTCTTGTACTTAATGGGTAAACATAACAGCATTTCGGAAGACCTGAAAAAAAAACAGTGCACTCAAAACTCAAATTCCAAGAAGCTTCACGTAAAAGAAAAAAATAGAAGACTTCAATGCTGCTGAACCAAATATGGAGTGAAGGCATTAGGTGTGGGTGACTGAGCATTTTTCTTCTTCTTCTTCTCCCTCTTCTTCTTCTTCTTTTTCTGATACGCGCAGCGCGAGCTCGGGGACCATTGTCATGGACACGCACACAGCACCGAGCGGTTAGATCTGCCGTAGTATTGCTTTCGCAATAAAACAAAATAAGCATTACAGAAAGTTCCCGGGCCAGTTGGTACATCATTTACAAAAGAAACAGCGCGCTAAAACTGGACAGAGAAAGAATACAACACACAGTTCCAGCTTTAGCGCGCTGTTTTTGTTGAAAACAAAATATGGTTGCAATCACCTGAGTAAAGATTAGTAATTAAACGTGAAGTGCCAATGCTATAAAGACTTGAAAGCAACGCTAAGGTTGTAAAACAAAGTGTCGCTGTATGAAAAGACAACGTCGGGGTGAAGGTATTCACCGAGCTGAAAACTAACGATGAAGATTAAGAGTAGGCAAAATTATTAGAAGGTAAGAGAGCAATGTTAAAGAGAAAAAAACATAGAACAATTTTTCAGGAGAACAATAAAATTAGGTAAAAGAATTGTGTACAAAAATATAACATTGTGATATGTTGCAAAAATGACAATAAAACCGGTCAGCAAACTGCATTTCCCAACCTGGAAAGCAGTTTAAAACTAAGATTGTGACATGAAAGACACCAGAAAATACAAGTGACCCACCAAAATCTCAATTTCATTCTATAGAGCGAAATAGAGTGCTGAAACATCTCCTACCAGTTTTAAAATGTAAACAGCTTCAACTACCTGAATAATCTCTTTATCCAAAGAAAAATGTGGTTTTGTGGCAAACTGGTTTGCACAGCATGTTGGTCTTTCCATAGCCCTTGCCTTCACAGTTTTCACAGTGGGTGGTAGATTTCTTCTTGTGCTCTATTTATTACCACGTGATGTTCAAGGGACTAATTGTTACAATGTACTAGTCTGCCCGATGTAAAACTGCCGAATGTTAGGGGAAGTTTGTGCATAAGACCTGAAGCATAAATGGTGAACTTTTTTTCGTGGTTCTTGTTACACTGAGGCTTGATTTTCTTTCCTGTAGATGGCAAAGGGCAGGCACTATGGCGCTTAATCAGAGCCACGAGGACGATCCTGGTAAGATACTGGCAACCCACCTTTTTATATTGTGTAAAACACGGTGAGTGTAAGGCATCACCTGCAATGTATTTACTTAACACTAACCTCCTTCTTTTTGCGCCGTTTTAGATTCTGCAGTACACTTTCACATGCTGATGTGATCATAAGGGCTGGATAACCTGCGAAGCGAAAGCATTGAACTTGCTGGTTGAAGCCTGACTATATTTTTGGTTGCATAATTTTTCCGGGGTAGACTGGGAGGCTAAGATAACGTTGCCCATTCCTTAAGCTTGAAGTGTGCGGTTCTAAACGGCAGTGGGGGTTGTCTCTTCTTTGGTTTATACTACAAACAAATGTGTCGAGACCTATATTTGAGCATAGGTCAAGGCACTGTAGTGCAGTCTTGTAGCTAACTCGTGTTTGAAGGTTAAGCCCTGGGACGATGACGTAAATGGTCCTGAAATGTCAGCGTCGTGAGGTTATCTTCTGGGGGAAGTTCAAGTAACACCATATAATCGTTGGTATATCGGAAAACAAGCACGACCTGCTGATGAAAGTCTCTGCTTAATGAGCTGGTGAAACTCAGCCAAAACAAATATCTCGAAGGAAGAAATTTAAACACGAACATTTTCTTTTTAAAGAGCATGTAAGAAATATTTGCATTAACTTCAATAACGTTGAAGTGAGGAAAACCTGAACAATTCTACAAAATGTTCCTTCCTCACAGCTGCCTTATCCCGCGTAGGCACAGAACATGTTCCAAAATTTGTTTAAGATTTTACCCCAGTTCCGCAAATATTGAATATTGAGAAACAATTTTTTCAATATCTGGAATTTGTATAGCATCACCAGAGGCACCGGTCCTCTATGATATTGCTGCGAACACCTGTAATATTTTATTGTTTTTTTGACAGCTGGCGACATGCGGCACTATCCCTGCGATTATAGCGCACAGATTGCTTCTGTATGGTTTCTTTGCTGGTGTTTGTTGTCGACAGATGCTCCATTAACATTTAATTGTCGCGCAAGCTGCTCCGAGGTGTATCGCAAATATTCCGGCCACTCGAGTGAGTTCTTACAATGTTCTAGGTTATGCTGTCACCCTTTACGGCTTTATCTAGATCTTTCCTCGCCGGCTTTAAATTGAGTGTTTGTAGGTGCGGCGGAGTTAGTAATTCGACGACCAGCGATCACATTTGCTGCTATCACCGCCGCTAGTAGGTCAGTTATTCTGAGCGCCAATGCAGCCGAATAGAGTGTAAATTTCAGTGGTGTTACTCCTTTGTGTTTTCTTGGTGATCACGTCGGATGGGACGGATGGATGGAATATAGGAGCGTTCCCTTCGAAACTGGGTGGTAGCAGTAGCTATCATGCTCCTTTTTCTACCTATATCTTATTTATTGATTTAAATTGGTTACCTGTACCATCATTCTATTTACTGAATTTTTGTTTCTACATTACGAACATTATGTCACTTTTCTGCTTTTAAGACACCAATCTTCCAGTCGTGTTTTGCTAGCTTCCACAGCCGGTTTATTCCCCCGGCCACTGGTATCTCTAAACCCCAGAGCTTCAGGAAGACTGACTGCGCTTGCACTGACTTCCGGATGGATACCATTACAGTCGAGTATAATATGGTCAATTGTTACACTGGAGTTTCCACATACAGCACATGCGTCATATTAATTGTTAAATTTCGTTTTGTAGCTGCGTGTTCTGAGGCACCCTGATCTAGATTGAAAAAGTAGGGCACTGCCTCTTGAGTTATCAAAGAAAGTTTCCTTCCTGATCTGTCTTTTCCACTTTCGGTATAATTCCCCACTCTGTTTCTTTTCCATCGAATTTATCCAATTTTTACCTTCTGTGTTTTTCACCTATTGCTTAACGCTCTTTATTTCTTCGTCCTTGTGACCAGCATGCTTACTGGTTAGTTTCCTAGTTCTTTTCCTTTATTGTGAGTCAACGCTTTTTAGGTATGGGTATTTAAATGCCTTAGCTGCCCGTCTGTTACTGTCCAATTTCCTCAGGCGTTTCACATATAATATCTTACTCTGAGCTTGCCCTACTTCAAAAGATTCCCACCCCATATCTCCCTGTAAAGCCTAATTTTGGTTTTGCCGTGGGCAACTAGTTCTAATCGTCTGAGGGCTCTCTGATTTATTTCTGATGTCGACTGTACCTCTGATTTTAGACACAAAACCGCATTTCCTGAAAGTAAGGCCGGGCACCATAATTCCTTTCCAAATGCCCCTCAAAACCTCATACCTATTGTATCCCCACAATGCCTTATGCGTCATTACCCCGTCATTTCTTCGCCCTTTGGCACATGTATGCCTATCTTTCGTTTACCCATACCCCGAAGTATTTATATTCTGCTACTCTGGGTATTTCGTGGCCTTGTATTTTAATACCCTGATCAGTTGAGCGGTTGAAATTCATCAGACACGACTAAATTGCGCTAAAGCGGAAGCCTAGAGCGTTCCCTTCGTCTCCGCAATACTCAGCTAGCAGCACAATATCGTCTGCATACATCAACGAGGAGCTGCTCTACTGCCTTTCCACCTAATCTACATGACAGGTTAAAACCTAGGTTACTTTCTTGTATCCTCCGTTTCATATTTATCATATAAAGAATTAACAGCAGCGGTGATAGAGGACAACCTTGTCTTATTATTTGCATATATACTTTGACATCTTCCGAACTTCTTATCCCTTCCCATGTAATTTCTACGTTGTTATCCCGGTATATTTCCTGTAGGAACTCTGTTATCTCATAACCGATTTTTTTTTTTAATTTGTTCCACAGGACTTCCTGTTTACGTTGTCGTACGCAGCGTTTATGTCCAGGAAGGTCAAGTACAAAGGTCTATTTTGCCCTCGAGATATTTCGATGCATTGTGGAAGCACGAACAGGCCTACCATTTCTAAAGCCGTTATGAAATTCGAGTATCTTGTTACTTTCTACCCATGCTGGCATGTTTAATTTCACCGCCTGCATGGCCAACCTGTACATGACATGAAGTTATTGTAATCGTCTTGTAGGATTTTATGTGCACCTTTTCTCCTTTCCCTTTATAAATCAAATTCATTTTACTCTGCCGCCAGCTGTCCGGAACTCGCTTATTCAATATGACTGTGTATAAAGCTTTGAACAACGTTTGCTTACTTCTTGGATCAAGTTCTTTAATAAGGTTAATCGGAATTCCATCCATTCTTGTATATGTGTTTTCCGGATTATTTCTTTCTTCCTTTTTCCAGTTTAGATTTGTCAGTTCTGAGCTGCTTTGTAGTCTGCTATATTGTGTTACTTCCTGATTGGCGGTGATTACCCTATAGTCGCTCTTAAATGACTCGGCTATAATTGATCTAGTGCAGTTCATTGCGTTGTCTCCCTTTAAACAATTTCCCTCGTTATCTTGAATTCGGTCCTGCTTTCTTTGATTCTTTTTACCTAGCCAGCCTATATGGTTCCAGACTTTTCTTAGTCCGCCACTAGAGGCATCGTGTATGTCAGCCATCCAGCGATCGGTGGACTGCTTTATTTTACTTTGGACGAGGGCCTGTACTTCAAGTTTCTTTTGGGCGATTTCCTCCTGAGATACATATGCTTTGTTTGCCTCTCAGTGTTCCCTTGAAGCAGCCCGTCGTTGTTCAATGGCTTCCCTGATTTACTTATTCCACCAGCTCCGTGGCTTCTTCTTTCCCTTCCAGCGGTATGCTTCTTTAACCTCCTTAATTTTTGCTCCTTATGAGTAGTTCTACCTGTTCATAATCCCAGTCTTCCATTGGGCTTTTCTTTATTGCTTCTTCTATGTCTGCTGCTATCTGCGCTATTTGATCGTCGTTTATTTTGCGTTTACGTTTCGTCCAAGTTCTATTTCTCTTTTCATAAAGGGCCCCATCTGCAGACTAATACGTTTATGGTCACTTCCCAGACTACACTCCCCTTCTTCATTCTTTCCCGTTTTTGTGACCGTGGTATAAATTCCCTGGGACATTACACAGTAGCCAGTGGTTGTCTGCCTGTTGCGGAATTCCCGCGTGATTTGGCCTTCACGTTTTGTTTCTCTATTTACTATAACTAGATCGTGTCGCTCACAGAAATCTAGCATTAGCTTCCCGTTACAATCCGTGTATCCATCCAGATCGTCGATGTGGCCGTTCATGTCCCCCAGTAGAATAATATTGGCCCCGTTTCCAAACTGGCTTATATCGTCACTGAAACATTCAACAAGATCCTTGTTTTTTTTTTTTTGCCTGCATTAGCGTCCTGTTTTTAATTAAACTACCCTTAGCCATGTCCTTATGCCGGCAATTGTTCCTATTGCCGACTCCGAATTGCTTGATTATTTTGCGGGCGCAATTCAGTGCAATAAAGACTTCATGACAGAGCTACACCTGCCTGTCTGTTCATATCTGGCCTACGTATTTGTCAACACCACATACAATATTGTCAAAAAATAAAATATAAAGTGTAAAGTAAAAATTACAAACCTCAAAAGCGCTAATGCATTCGCATTTTATGATTGAAGTTTCTGCGGTGACCTCTAATTTTTCTTTTCTATCAGTACAAGTTTGCACATATATGCGCAGTTCAAATACAACATAGAGCATTCAAAGTCAGTCGTACCTTCAAAACCATCTTCTTAAATGCTTCTCACTCCTTCACTTTCGTAGTATCTTTATTTTGTAAACGCACCAGACGAAAGCAACACTCTGTTGAAGTGGGCTAGGAAAGTGCTACTTAAAAATAGCAAAAACGCTTCGGCAATCTCCACTATATAGTATGCAGCAATATATTTTGACAAATTTGCAAAAGGAAAAAAAATATAAAAAATCAAATCAATTTGCACAAGACTTGCTCCTCACCTAAACTGTTCGGTATAACATTCCCTGGCGCATTTTGTTTGGATTTTGAAGGGCTACTTCAGAATTGAAAAAATTTCCCACTTTTAAAGAAAAAAACGACAGTCATACTGGCAAAGAAAACAATGAACAACTATGCAGGTGTACCCATCATCGTCGGCTTGTTGCATATATTCCGCTTTTTCAACCAGTTTATAAGCAAAGCTCCGACGCATCTTTTACGTCTGGTGTGTTTTCGAATTTAAATTGACGTGCAATTGAATGAATGAATTACAGAAAGTGGTTTTTCCTTACACGACGTTCGCATTGCATGTGATTGGCCATTCCAGGATCACCCGATCCAGCCCTGAAACAGAAATATATATACAGTGTTTTAAGTCCTCCATGTATACTGCCAGAGGACCTGCACGGGCTCTATTAAGCTAGCCCCTGTCACCAACACCGTAACAATACGGTTATTTTGAGCGTTTGGTTTTATCAGGAAATTAAAAAAAAAAAATTTGCCAGCTGCATGCGCAGAAGAAAACATTCTATTATATTATTGTATGTGGCGCGAATACTAAACATCTTCGGTACGATTTGTATGGAATTAGACAATACAAGACAAATTTGCATGCTTATGTCGCAAAAAATATATTCTGCTTTGTCGCCTCCACTCTTCACAATTTGTGTACGTCGAATTGTTGTGTTGATAAACTCAGCTTATTGCTTTTCTGGACTGTTCGCACACAAAGCACTTCGCGAAGATTTTAAAACCGAAAGTAACTTTGAAAAGGGCTCCTTGTGCTATATGTAGACAATATGGGCGGTTTTCACTGTATTTCAGAGAAAGAAACGAGTTTCTATGAATGCTCTTGTCGGCGTTGAACTGCACTGTGAAGCTCAGGTATATGCACATTGTTTTTATTTTCGATGAAACTTGTAGCGCTCCTATCGAGTGAAGAGCAGGCTGGCGCTAACGCCCCTTAGCTCACACAGAAATTACAGATTTGTAGCAAAGGTTCCGCACGCGAAGCAGGAGAAAAATAACAAAAATACGCATGGCGCTGAAAACTGCACATTTAGTGTGACAATGCGGTAGCGTCCGCTAGCACTCGACCAATTAAGGACCGTTTTAACCCATTCATTGGAGATGGAAAAAAAACCTTTATTGATGATAATTGCGGCAGTCAATCCAGGAGAGCCCTTTACTCCGGGAGCCTTTTGCTCATAGGCAGGAACGTGCTTGCATGCAAAGGTGCAACGTGAATGGCAGGGTCCTGGCAGGTTGATTCTCACAACACCCTAATACAATATATGGGGCGCCCCAGTTGGCAGCTTCTGCCAACCATACAGTCAGGCAACCCTGCGTTGATTCAGTGTGCGGCCGTCTCAGCTGCGAGCTACACCACCAGCAGCGTCGTACTCGTCACCTTTAGCTCGCGACGCCGAATTCGGGCCGGATTTTTGGCGAACGTGGCCTTTATTGCTATTGCGGTCAAAAGTCTTCACTAGCATACCGCGCATGGCGATTTAAAATAGCAGCATGCCTCAAAAGTAGTTATAAGCTGTATCAAATAATTGCAAATGAATCCCAATAAAAAATTGACGTTGGGATAGGAATTGAAACGTGGATTTACGAATCTGGAATCCGGCTCACTACCACCTGGCGACGCGAGAACATTCTGACCGCTGGGATACAAAGGGTAGTTTCAAGTGGTAGCGTTAGAAACTCCGTTTTGTAGAAACTCTGGCATTGGCCTTGTCATCGTAGGCGTTGTGAGCGGGAAATCACGACCATGACTCTGGCAGTTGCAGAGTTGGTAGCTGATAAGAACGCGCCATGATTGGTCGCTATGGTTGCCCAATATCACGTTTCCACGTACCATGGCAGCGTCAAAACTGAGCTAATCGCTTCATTAGGCAGTTGGAAAATTATCGAACATGAAAGAATTCTTAAATGCAAATTGACGTATGCTACTTTAACGCCACGCAGGCTTGTAGTTATGCCAAGTTTAAGCGGGGCTTTGTACCTATGTCAGATCATATTTCACATGCATTATACCACGCGACTGTTTGCTAAACAGTACAGTGAGGAAACTGAACCGCAAGATAAGACAACAATGGTATTTTAGGGGCAATATGCATATACACGAGAGAGAATCAGCAAAAAGTGCCGCTAACTCTAGTAATTTTGCTGTCGCGTCCTTTCTATAGAAGCGGAGCTTAACCTATGCCCCTATGTATATTATTGATGTCATGTGCCATTTAGCTATAATGCAGTAGTTAACGGCTACTGCATGGTCCATAGGGTCACGAAGAGTCGGACACGACTGAACGACTGAACTGAACTGATGTGATAAGGATGCTGTGGAACACTACAGGGATAATTAATAAAGAGTTAGAGATTATTCGAGTAGAACAATCTCGATGGGCGAGTGCGAAGTGAACAAGACCCAGCAACACGAGTCGTCCCTAATATCTTGAGCCCTTACCCCTCCAAAGTCATAGGCCGAAGCGCGAAAATATAGTGACGCCAATATTTGTGTCGCATGAGCTCAAGATGTTTGTAGTCCACAGCATTGTGCAAGTCATATATCAAATCTCCGACACATCAATAAAAATCTTTTGCGCTGTACGGTGAACTCGTTTTCTAATGAAAAGTTGAAGGGCAGGTTTGCACGGCATTTTATCTGATGCTGTAACAAAGTGTGTCAGACACTTGTAACCGCCTATCTGTCACCTATTCGTAAAACATACAGGCATAGGTGAGCGTTTTTCGTATAAAACCATCAAGAAGAAAAACAACTACAAATCGGCAAGATAGGTGTTGCGGATGTATAGAGGGTGGCAAGATATCTTTATCCAAGGGGTAAAATAAGGCATTTCAGGTAGGCCAGAGAAATTACTTGTTTAGAGCTGTCTACCATATGGCGCAACACAGAGAATTTTTATTTTGCAAATGAGCTAATAAGGAATTAAAACATTTTTCTACGTTACTAACCATTGTCTTAAGCCAAAAAAAGGGTTCCCTCCTCTCCCTCCCCACTTCCATTCATTTCCTATAAAGAAAGCCTTGCGTGTATCGGTTTTCCAAGCTCTAACAAAAGTCCGCGAAATAAAAAAAAAATCGCGTGACTGGCGCGTTCGCGCGCCACGATTATCCTGCTCTCAACCTTGGTTTCAAAACAAAATCAGCTGTGTCCTTGGCCGCATAACCCGCCTCGCAGCTGTATACAAGTTGTCTTTTCCGGCCTATATCAAATGCTTTATTTTTGAACCCTTCGGTAAAATTACCTCGGACACCCAAAAATTCTGCAGACTGCAATAGAAGTGCGTATGGTTTACCGCTCGTATGCTTTATTGTAAAAAAAAAGTATTCTGAATATATAACGATCAATTTCAAAAGGGTAGGTGTAGGATGCATGTGTACTTACTCAGTGGAAGCTGCAAGTACCACAAGGAAAACGCCGGTGATAATTAGCCACATCTTCTGAGTTCAAAGCGGCAACTTAAGCATTTATGTGTTCAGAAAGCTTATATACTTACGGTCTTTGAAGCAGTTATGTCTATTTATTTCGACAGCGCTTAAAGCACCTCCCCCCCACATCATAATTCAGCCAGTGACGTGTGCAGGGTAATGACGCATACAGAAAAAAAAACAAGAGGTAATTCGTTACAGGCAGCTGTTGTTATAATGACGTTAAATAAATAAAAGTGCTACACCTTTACAATGTGAATAAGAACCTAAAGCTGAACTACTTCAAATGTTTCGTAAAAGGTGTAGAAGCGAAAACCATCAAGAAAGATATCGCCTCATCATCTATAGAAAAACTGGAAAATGGGAAGAAACGCGTGCAGCTCGACATAAAGGGCACCACTTACCGCAGTTATTTTACTAGAAGCCCTTCTAGAGCACTTCTGTATATTTAGGCAGGGAGGGTGGCCATTTTAGTAGGGATGCATTTGAAGGTACGAGTTCCTGATTAGCAAAATAAACTAATTTTGGATGTCCTACCTTGCTCATACACTCCCGGACCTTTAAATTGGGGTCAGTGCGAGAGAAATATAATGGCCTTATGAATATGTTTTTTTTTTGGCTTTCTGAATACCATTTTCATCTTTAAACACAATGTCGCTCGAGGAAAGGCTCATATTTTGGCGGGTGCTAACGCGACAGCGTAAACAATTCGTTGCGGGTGTAATCAATTTTGGGCATTGTCTGTGGCAATTGGTAGTAAGAGCATGGCTTGCATGCTTGAGCACTTATTCTTGTATAGTTTGTGCGAGTTAAATGGATCCCATATCAGGAAGTTCGGAGGAGTTGTTACTGTATGTTGCTGATTTAAGAACAAACCTTCCTGTCCTTTTAGATGCTGAGTACACACACGCGAAAGACAAAGCGCTGTACTTTACGACACTATAGCTTGCTCCGCTTTTGAATGCGTAGTGGGCCTTCAATATTCTATTTTCTATAGGGTCACCAAAAGCCGCAGGCTGTCGAAGTATGACAACAACCTTGCGCGTATACACGAGACTTCTTAATGGCTCCAACAGTATATCTCTAACGCACTCTTATAAAGATTTAACTCGCAGCTCGCTGTAGTTGAAAAATAATATGTGCTTTTTACAGCCTTATTCAGCAAAACATAAAGATTAGTAATCCGTGGCTGGACGCATGCTTATGATAAAACTAAAGCGGTGTATGGTTTGCTTTGGGTCATCTAGGTTAACATCGCAATGAGACTCGGGCTAGAAGAAATCTCTTTGTGGAACATTTCGAAAAACATACCAACTGGGATTTTAACCTGCGCTGAAATCGAACAGCAAACAAGGGGCTTGCTTTCGCCTCAAACGAAAATTGGCCGACGATCCTGGGATTCAATCCGCCGTCCTTGGTTTCAGAAGTCGCGCGTCCTAACTACCGTCCCAATACAGCGGGACTGATATGGTTTGGTTTGGTTCATGGTATATAACGCCCCCCCCCCCCCCCCCCCCCCGCGGATCACGTAGTGTAGGACTCCAGAAATTGCGATCACGTGGTTTTTTTTTAGTCGATATTTATTGCCTCAGGGCATCAGTAGGTTATGAGATGAAGGATGAGTTAATGATTAAATGAATGGAAAAAGGTTGGCTGATTTTATGAAGTCCAGAAGTGAGCGATGATGAGGTCCCTGCGTCCAAGTGACGTATGAGGCAGGATTGGTTGCTGAAAGGCCAGCTATGCTCAGGTGCCGGATTCGTGTTGGCTTGAGTGCTGGGCAGTCCTACATAAAGTGGTGGATGTCGGCCTCAACATCTTCGTTGTTACAGATCGGGCATCCTGGGCGAGGATATAAGTGTTGGAAGTATGACCACGTCCTAGTTACAGCTGGTGTAAGGGCAACACCGACCCGGATCCTCCTAAGCGCAAACTCCTCTGCACGGGTGAGAGCGCGGGGAAGGGATATCGCACACGGAGGGATAAGTGCACGTGTGCGGCGCCGGAGGTGCTCCTTTCTTGACAAAAGGAGGGTAGCGTCGTAGACTTCGAGAAGCCGTGGGATTGATGCGTCTTGGTTCACGAGGCGGGTTGCAAAATCAGCTTGACTTTGGGAAGGC
Organism: Amblyomma maculatum; assembly: GCA_023969395.1. NCBI lineage: Eukaryota > Metazoa > Arthropoda > Arachnida > Ixodida > Ixodidae > Amblyomma > Amblyomma maculatum. The sequence goes on from JAJIZL010032470.1 coordinate 87,289, forward strand.
AGCAGATCCCGTGAGACTCACTCAATGCGTATTGACTGTGGGATGCGCGCCGCAAGCTGGTGGATGTCCTGGCAAATTTTAGGGCAGCGGCTGACACGTCGGAGCAGACGTACTGCTTGAAGTGCGTCAGTGCGGATGACAACGTGGGCTGTAGGGAGCATGGTTATAGAAGTCACGGAGCAGAGTGCCTCCTGAACTGCCACAAGCTCAGCGCAGAAAGATGTAAGTGATTCCGAAAGCTGAAACGTAGTTGTTTGATTCAGGCTAGGTCTCCGTGGACAGTAGATTGCCGTTTTGGCTTCACAGCCTTCCAGGCTTCCATCTACGTACACTACTATGGAATCTTGAGGCAGGTCTTGCTCGTCAAATCTCTGGCGTAGCAACGATGCAGAGTTGGCAGACGTCGGTCTGCGGATGTCAGTTGGCTTGTTGTCTCCTAACTGTATAAATTTCCAGGGTGGGAGAACTGGCGCAGGTGGCTGAAGAATAATGTGTGACGTTGCATACGCCCTCAGTGCTTGCGTGGAATGTGACAAGGTGGCGTTGAGTCTGCGAGCGTCACGACGCTGCTGAACCAGTTCATCGATGGTGTTGAGCTGCGCATTCTCCTGTAACGCTACGACCGGTGTGATTCGTGGGAGGCATGTTATGGTCCTCATAGCTTCTCGATTTACGGTTTCAAGGCGATCCCATTGTGCCCTTGTAAGATGCTGGAACTGGACCTGATAAACAATACGGGGCTGCAGAACCGCCCTCACTAACTGGCGTGCAACAGACGAGCCAGCGCCACCCGTTTTAGGTGCAATTCTTCTTATTAAACTTATAGTTTGAAGTGCTTGCTTTTTTGCCTGAGAGAGCCAAGCAGTCGCTGATCCTGATTGGTGAATTGCTAAGCCCAGAAATTTCAGGCTCGAACTTTCTTGTATTGGGTGCCTGATAGAGAGAGACGAATTGGAGAAAACGGGCGCCTTGCTGTACGCCTGTATCGAAAAGCGGCCGCCGGGGCCGGGATGCGATTCCGCAGTCGAAGGCATAGTAGTCGAGCGCTGTAACCACTGCGACACCCCGGCGAGGCACGGGGCTGATATGAATGGGGCAATCTTTCTTTCGTATAAGCCACGCAAGATGGCATTTGGGAGTCTAAAAAATTCTCCATATTTCCGACCATGACTATACACATCTTAGGTTATACCATTGCAAAATTAGCTGTTTTTCTACAAACACAAAACGAAATGAAGAAAGCAGTTGCTAGTGTGAAGTCTTAAACTTGTAACATCCTAGCATATTCAATTATAATTAATAAAAACTAAAGAAGGGCCAAAGCGCTTCACACGTTGCAATGCATGAGTTGACACAACTTTGCTGGGCTGCTTTCTCCTGAGAAGCTAGACTCCAATCTACATTAGAAGTGTGAAACCAACTTCGAAGATTAAGAGTCTATTCAGGTAGAGCTGGTGCGGAACTCTGAAAGCTTCTGAAAATGGAGGAAATTGTAAAATTTGTTACCTTAAACGGTTCAAGAAATTTAACCATTATGCAAGATCTGACTAAACGGCATTTTTGTTCACAAATTCGGCCTAAGTTCATAATTTGCTGTATAGCAAAATTATTTTTGGCAGAAGGCTAAATCAGTGTAAAAATTATGTATTTCGGAGACACAGATATCAATGATATGTACCTACACTTATATGTATCTGTATATCATCCGCTGTTGCAATTTATATTTATTCTTAATAATTAGTTCACAGGAAAAAAATACGCAGTATCTGTCACATAAATATTTGTGGACACCCGACCCTGGTCCTAAAGGAAGGGAGGAAGGTGAGAGTAACTGTGGAACGAGAGAAAAGGGAGCCTTAATTGGTTCCAGGAAAGCGAAGACACGGTATGCGTCACATTTGTACTGTGAGCACCTGACCCGTGCCTTAAATAATTGGAGTATTGTGGGAGCCTGGTAGTTGAAGTGCAAAGAGATGTGAGGGCTCTGTGAGGGCTCATGTGAGATGTGCATGTGAGGGCTCTATAGTAAATTGGTATTTTCGGAACTAAAGGATCTTTAAGGCGCACCGACATCGCAAAGCCCAGAGATGCCTCTCCGTTTCGCCTGCATCGAAACGCAGCCGCCAGAGGTTGAGATTGAACCCGGTTACTCCGACACTGTAGACGGGCCTCCTAATCACCACCATGAAAGGGGGGTGGGTTGCAATTTAGAGCATGTGTAAACAGTTCTAATTTCGCGGTCGTCAGTTTGCAGTTTTTTTTTTAATTCCAAAATAATGCGTTGAGATAGAAGCACAAATTAGGTACGTATTTCAGATATAAGCGAAAATGCTATGAGGAACTGTAGCTTATTAAATCTACCTCCGTGTAATACCACCATGGAACACGGGAAAAAAATTATAGCATTGTTTTTAATACCCTTTAAGGACTGAAATGAAAGTTGTTTCATAAGTTCATCGAAACATTTTCCGATAATGTTGAAGGCTGTTGGCTTTGTCATTTGTTGTGCACTAAGTGGTGTACAAGATGTACACCACGTAGTGCACCAGAAATAATGGCCACGGTGGTTATCTTTTTTCGGCATTTTTCAATTAGAATTTGCTGAAGAGGCTTTACCGCCTCTTATAAGCAACTGTGGGTAACTTCGCTGCCAGTGGGTCCCAAGCCCAAGTGGAGACAAAGAGATAAAATATTTATTTAAACATTGAAATGTATAAAAAGCTATCCTAAGTAAGGTAAATATTGCGCACTTCGATTATCTTCCTATCCAGTCATATCATCTTTGCTGTGCTGCTTCTAATAATGGTAATTTGTTGACTTCACAACGTCCAAGATTTACGTTTACTAACGAGTTACGATGTTTTTTGTTTACGCAAATGTGAGCTTAGTTCAAAAGCATCTCTTGATTGTTCATACCGAAAGACAAAGTAACGGTGAATTTACAAAGGAGACGGGTCCTTTAATTGTTCACAGCTTTAAAGCCTCATTTGTACTCATCAAACTCATTTTGTGATTGCTTATCATGACACCGCTAATCAGGATGGATTTACTTTTACTTTAAATTTTGTTTGAATACTTTCAGGTGAAGCATTTTGTGTGAGTGCAAACACTTGTTAAGTCGAGAGCCTTACTTATCTGAGCTTGCGATAACATGTAGGTAAATGTTAATCAAAAAGAGGAAGCTAAACTATGGAAGAAAAATACAGAAACAGTATTGTTACGATGAAATAGCAAAGGGGTGTTTATTTACAGTGATATGGCAGTGGGATAAGGTGAAGCCTACTAGCCCCAGGCACCAACGCTTCGTCTTCCTCTTCTGTCCCACCATCACCATCCTTCATCGTCGTCATTAGCGTGACATTTCCCCCCTACTCAGACGAAGCCCTCTGTGCGTGTTCGTGAGTCGTGCGAGGCTGACACGGCTTCAAGCGGGCAACATGACACAGTTCGGTTTTGGCAGACCGGCGACCCGATGCTGTCAGGCGGGCTATTCCATAAGTTAAATCACTAAGGCGTTTGATAACCACATATGGGCCGTCATAATGGGCCAAGAGTTTTTGATGTAGGCCACGGCGCCGAATTGGACGCCATAGCCAGACTAAATCACCTACAGAGTACGTGACCCGCCGGTGACTGGCATCGTATCGCACTTTAGAACGTTCTTGTGCAGCACGAGACCGTAATCGGACGATTCTCCGAGCTTCTTCGGCGAGACAGAGGGTCTCAGCCAGGCAGGGGTCTTCACGGCTTGTGAAGGGCAGGATAGTATCCAGAGAGTAGCGTGGCGGTCTGGCATAAAGCAGAAATAATGGACTGTACCCAGGCGTCTCATGCGTGGCGGTATTAAACGCATACGTGATGAAGGGCAGTATGGTGTCCCAGTTCCTATGCCCTGCGTCCACATACAGGGCTAGCATGTTAATAAGCGTTCTGTTGACGAGCTCAGTCAAGCCATTTGTCTGGGGATGGTATGGCGTCCAGTGTCGGAAAGTTACGGCGCATAAACGCATGAGCTCTTCAACAACATCAGCAGTGAATTGTCGGCCCCGGTCAGTGATGACAATTCGTGGCGGTCCGTGTCGTAAGATGACTGAGTGCAGCAAGAAAAGCGACACCTGATGCGCCGTAGCAGATGGAAGAGCGGCGGTTTCACAGTAACGTGTGAGATAGTCCACGCAGATTACAATCCAGCGATTTCCATCCACGGACTTCGGAAACGGATCTACGAGGTCAATGCCTACTTGATCAAACGGTGCTGTCGGGGTCTTCACAGGGTGCAGCAAGCCAGACGGAGTTGCAGTTGGACGTTTGTGGCGTTGACATTGCTTGCAACTGGCAACGTATTGTTCAACCGTCGAGCGCATTCTGGGCCAGTAAAATCTTTCTTGAGCACGGCGGAGCACCCAGCACCTCCACCAAGTTGTTACGATGAAATAGCAAAGGGGTGTTTATTTACAGTGATATGGCAGTGGGATAAGGTGAAGCCTACTAGCCCCAGGCACCAACGCTTCGTCTTCCTCTTCTGTCCCACCATCACCATCCTTCATCGTCGTCATTAGCGTGACAATATTAATAAGGCCTAATAATGTCATGTCAAGTCTAGTCCTGTCATGTGAGTCATTATCGTTTAGTCATAATAGTCACTTGTCACGAGTGAGTTAGAACTGAAATGTAACTTTCATTACAATGGACTACTTAATTGTGTAAGTCAAAGTCAAGAGCGTGAGTAGTGTCGGTCATGACGCTCAAAATACTTAGTCAAAACATGCTGTCATGAACCTCATAAGCACTGTGTCTGAGTCATGACACCTAAAATTACTGAGTAGTCAAACTCGTGCACAGGCATGACATAGGAAATAGGCGCCTTGCTTGTCAGTGCAGGTGAAAAGCAAAACGCCTGTGAGCTGTCCTATGTCAGTACACATTAAAGAAGCGTAAACATTTCGAAGCCCTCCACAGCAGCGTCTCATACCCTGAGTTGCTTTGGGGCGTAAAACAACAAGACTCAAACCAAACTAAATCAAAAGATCTAATTCAAAAACCTCATCATCATCATCATCAGCCTGACTATACCCACTGCAGGGCGAAGGCCTCTACCATATTTCTCCACTTAACCCGGTTCTGTGCTAGCTGCATCCACTTGACCCCTGCGAACTTCTTAATCTCATCCGCCCACCTAACTTTCTGCCGCCCCCTGCTACGCTTTCCTTCCCTTGGAATCCAGTTTGTTACCCTAAGCGACCATCGGTTATCCTCTCTTCGCACTACATGTCCTGCCCATG
>JAJIZL010032470.1:97570-109798 GCA_023969395.1 Amblyomma maculatum
AATGCATACAACTGCCAGCCTGTTTACGCACTACAGGCAATTTTTTTGTTTTGCACTTTCTTAATTAGCTAATTATGTTATATTTCTGTAATATTTTAAATATCGACTTTAGACCAAACATGTGAATTGGAAAGTTGTAGAGCACCTTCAGAAACCGCCATTCCATTAACTTCGATGAAGAATGTCTCACGTGTATCTTTTTTTTCCGGGCTCAGAAGAAAGCGCGCGAAATACAAATAATACCACGTGACTAGCGCATTTGTGCGCCGCGATTGTGGTGCTCTCAGTCGTGCTTTCAGCGAACAACATAAGCTGCGGCTGTGACCCGATGGTCCCGTTGCAGCGGTAGGCAGAAATGTTGGCGATGGTTCGAGCGAGCTCGAGCTCGCCCGTCGCCACCGCGATTTTGGCCAGGCCTGCGCACCGCAGCAGCCTCCATCACGACAGGCGGATGGCGATAAAAAACCGGCAAATGAAGGTGCAGCGCTAATTTTGGTCGAGTCACATGATGTCATCTCGCCCCTTTACCCAAGCCTGTATGCGCAGATTCAGTGGCTGATACCTTATCGCTCATTCGTTTGTCGTGACGTTCGCTGATGGGAGAGAAGGCCTTGTTAGAATCTCGGTGGTGTCGGCTTGCCGCTCTCGCTGCTACTGCACCGTCACGTGGGCCGGCTGTCTGAAGCGGGCGAAGAAGCCATCGCAGACATATCGGCCTGCCGCTTTAACGGGGCCAAGAAGACACGGCCGCAGCTGATTTCGTTCGCTCAAACCACGACTGAGAGCACCACAATCGCGGCGCACAAATGCACTAGTCACGTGGTATTATTTGCATTTCGCGGGCTTTCTTCTGAGCCCGGGAAAAACGATACACGTGAGACTTTCTTTATCGCAATTAATGAAATGGGGGTTTCTGAAGGTCCTTTACAACTTTCCAATTTGCAAGTTTGGTCTAAAGTCGATATTTAATAAATTAGATAAATTAACATAATTAGCTAATTAAGTAATTGCAAAACAAAAAATTGCCTGTAGTGCCCAAGGAGGCTAGCAGTTGAATTCAATTGGTTTCACTGACCTGCCTCAAATATATTATTTTGTACCCCTTGGTTCAAGTTAGCTGGGACACCCGGTATATATATATGCATATGACCCGTGAAAAGGAGAAAGAAAAGGAAATCAGACACGTTGCGAGCCGAGAACAAAAAATAATTGAAGACGACAAAGCAAACGACCAGCGACTCAACAATATGACTAGGAAGGACGTTTCTCCCCTCCCACGTATCGACGACGTCCTTGACTGTTTGCAGGGAGCTGAATACTTTTCTTCGCTGGGCCTCCCTTTTGGCTATTGGCAGGTGCCAATGGCTGAAGCCGACAGCAAGAACACCGTATTTATAACGCCAGATGGTCTTTATGGATTTAATGTCATGCGTTTTGGTTTGTGCAACGCTCCAACCACATTTGAGCGCATGATAGACATCTTCCGCGGGCTGAAGTGGCAGATATGTCTCTGCTACCTAGATGATGTCATCTCTCAAAGGACTTTCCATCTCATCTTCTTTGCCTCGACAGTGTTCTTCAATAGCTGAACGACGCAGGCTTGCTGCTAAACTTGAAGAAGTGTCAATTTGGTGGTCGACAGCTGGTGATACTCGGCCACGTCTTGCCCAAGGAAGGAGTCTTGTCGGACCCTACCAAACTTCGTGCAGTGGCGGAATTTCCCAGGCCACCTCACGGAAAGAACTGCGAAGCTTTGAAGGGCTTTGCTCGTATTTCCGCCGTTTCGTCAAGAATTTTGTCGAAATTACTGCCCTCTTGAGCCACCTTCTTGATGGAAGACCTGACTTGTCGGCCTGGTCACCTGAATGTTATGAAGCTTTTACTATGCTCCGCCTACTTGTGACATCCCCACCGATACTACGCCACTTCGACTCCTGCGCTCCTACCGAGCTACACACGGATGCCAGCAGCATCGGTATACCGGCGCTGTTCTCGCTCAGAGCAAACCTGGTTTCCCTGAGTACGTCGTAGCTTACGGCAGTCGTGGCCTGCCCAAACACAGGTCAACTATATAGTAACAAAGGAGAATGTCTGGCGATTGTTTAGGCCATAACTAAGTTTCGTCCTTGTTTATACGGTCGGCCATTCGATGTCATCACCGATCACCATGCTCCGTGCTTACTGTCGTCCCTCAAAGATCCTTCCAGCTGCCTCGCCCGCTGGGCTCTCCGTTTAAAAGACTATCACATTCGTGTCCTTTATCGCTCTGGTCGCAAGCACTCCGACGCAGATGCCCTTTCACGCTTCCCTGTTACCTCTGATCCTGGACCACACGCTGTCATCGGCCTCACGTCTTTCTCCCTTGAAACCATGGATATGGCATCTGAGCAGCGCAAAGATCACCGGATTGTTTCTCTCATGAACATTCTGGCCATCCAATCACAGTGCTACCCTTCTCGAGCTCTACGACGTCAAGCCCATCACTTTACTATCCGTGGCAACCTCCTTTACAGCAGAATCTACCTTCCTGCAGGCCGAAAATGGCTGCTCGTTATTCCGCGACATCTGTGATCAGTGATTTGCGCGAGCTATCACGATGATCCACAGTGCGCCAGTGTTGAATTCCTGAAAACATATACTCGCCTACGTCATCGCTACTAATGGCAGGCATGTATCGTTTTATTCGCCAGTACGTCTGCTGTTGTATCAACTGTCAGTGTCACCAGAACCCTCCACGCCCTCCAGCTCCCCTGTTGCCTCTACCGTGTCGACTTCGACAGCTTGCAAGTGTTGGAATCGATATTTACGGGCCTCCTCGCTACTCTTCAGCCGGCAACAGGTGGATCATTGATGCCGCCGACCACCTCCCATGCTGAAAGTGCCGCTTTACTAGCCCCAACTTCTCGTGACGTCGCTGGTTTCATCTTTGAGAACCTTATCCTGCGTCACGGCGCGCCCCAGGAATTAATTAGTGACCGTGCTTTCGTATTATGTCTGATATTGTAGAAGCCCGTCTTCAGGCGTGCAGTGCTGTTCATCGTACGACGTCTTCCTACCGTCTTCAGAGAAATGGAATGGTCGAGCGATTTAATCAGACCCTTGGAGATATGATGGCTATTTATGTTTCATACACCCAGTCAAATTGGGACCTTGTGTTACGATTCACAACCTACGCCTACAATTCTGCTACGCAAGCGACTACCGGTTACTAGCCTTAATTCCTCCAGTACGGCCGCGAACCTTCGTGCACTATGGACACAATCCTACCTTACCGTCCCGACGCCTCCGAATCGATACCCATTTCTCAAGCCGCTACCTATACCAAAGAGTTCCTTCAAAGTGCACGTCAAATCACAGCGCAGAATAATTACCAGCAGAAAAACAACCGCGTCGGATCCTCATGTCTGCCGCCTGCCTATCGTCCAGACGCGTTGGTGTGGCTATAGGTGCCCTCTTCTACTTCCGGCCAATCGCCCATATTTCTGAGTCGATACCAGGAACTCTATTGTGTGCTTAAGTGAACTTCTCGGGTTATTTACCTTATAGAGCACATCACGCCGTCAACAGATCACCGCCGAAAAGGACGTGAAATTGTCCACCTTGACCGCCTCAAATCGTACCATGACCCTGCCATCTTGACCTTCGCCTAAACGCCAGGATGGCGCCTTTTCACAGGGAGTATTGTAAGGGAGATGCATAACCTGTCGAAAGGAGAAAAAAGAGGAAATCAGTGACGTCGCGCTCAGAATACGAAAAAGAAGTGGAGACGACAAAGCGCACGGAGCTCGAGCTGTCGCTTTGAAAGCTGGCCTTCGTAGCTGTTATGTTAAGTAAGATAAAGATATTGCTGTGCGAACCATATACACCGCTTATTATATATAAGCTTTTATATATATATTATAAGCCAGCTCTGAATAAAGCAGTTGCCTCCCTGGCATGACTTGCTGCTGAAGTTTAACAACTGGCGATGAGGCGATATACGCAAATGCGTAGGCAACGGCCGACGGCGGATGAAGCCAGCAAGCGAGTAACCGAGCGGACGGCATGCACGGACGGAAGCAACAGAGCATTACCTTTGATCAGCATTCCAAGAAAAAGGAATGAAGAAGTACGTGCTTGCGGGATACGACTACAGCCTGCAGACGGTCACGGATACAAGCATCGCCTTGAACCTACGTTCAGCGTTAACAGAAGACAGCATCGTTGAAAGCGGCTACTAGGTGCGCCAACAGCAGTCTCCAGAGAAAACGAATGAGCAGCGAACTTCTGTGCTTCTTTAAAGATGCCGCCAGTGGGGAAGATGTCAGTATTCGACCGCAAAACTCAAAACTTTGAGTCGTTCTTAGAGCGCTTTGAGCAGTTTTAACCGGAAAATGAAACAGCCAACGAAAAACGTATCTCCGTCTTCTTGACAGTAATAGGCCCGCAGGCTTAAGAAGTACTAAGAAGTATCACAGTACCGGGATCACCAGGAGAAAAATAGTATGATGTGAAAGGTATTCTGAAAGATCACTACAGCCCCAAAAGTTCCGGCACAAGCGGAGAGGTGAAAGTTCAATCGACGCATGCAACAGGATGGTAAAAGCGCTGAAGGGTTCATTGTCGAACTTGAACACTTAGCCAAAAAGTGCGACTACGGCGACATCTTACAAGATGCCTTCCAAGACAAACAGGTTGCCGGCATGCGGGATGAAGATACTGAGCGTGCTCTGTTCGTTGTAATAGACTTGACATTTCAAAGCGCATGCAACATCACCCTTGACTGAGAACTAGTGCTGCGAGAGAGTGCGAAAATGCGGTAAAAAGAACACGAGGCATCAGTGCAAAGCGAAAGGTCCGCAGCGTCTCCAGCCGAGGCAAGCTAAGCCCAAGACAAGGCAAGGCCGCAAGAGCGAGAAGTGTGAAAGATGTCGCAGGGGACACACATCAGAAGGTTTTAGATACAAACCTTTGTTTGTCATGAGTATTTAAAAGTAGGCCACGTGAGAAAAATGTGGCAGAGTGTTGGGGCAAAAGGTAAAAGGACGCACTTGCTCGAGTGTCCCGAGAAAGTCTATTGGTTAACTCAAACCAATCATGTTATAAAGTGGACGTTAATATTCATTTTACAAGTTGACACGGAGCCAGCCGTCACAATTCTTCCAGAGCAAGTGTACCAGTCCCACTTTTCGCACTTAAGATGCGAGCCATGCAATATGTTGCTTCACACGTATGCCGGGGAACAGATACAATTTATGGCAGTGCGACGTGGGTGTTCAGTATAAGGGTCAGAGCATGACACGCCAGTTATTGTTTTAAGAGACAACGGAAAGAGGTTACGAGCGCTACTTGGCCGAAATTGGCTGGAACGTCTCAAACTTAACTAGCTGGAAATTGGACAGGTGGCACTAGAAGACAGTGTTGGTTCTAAACCAGAAGTGCCCTTCGGTGTTCTCTAAGAAAATAGAAACAATACAGAAGTTCCAAGCAGACATTGTTCTGAAACCTGCTACAATTCTTATATTTTGCCGCGCTATGTACTTTTTTCATTGCAGAGAAAGGTTGAGCAAAAACTTGGAGCAAGAGAAAACAGGCATGCTGCAGCCAGTAATGCCAAGCGATTGTACTACACCGTTAGCCAAGGTCTTAAAAGAAGATGGCAGTCAGGTTATGTAGAACTATAATATAACCTTAAACACCTAATTTCAAACAGATTCATTATCCACTACCAAGACCGGATGATTTGTACACTGCTTCTGCAGGATAAAATGTAATTTGTGCGCTAGACCTTTCATCGGCCTACCAGCAATTGCCGCTTACTCCAGAGAGCAGACCAGTTTTGAGAGTAAACAATATCCTGGGGTTGTTTGAATTTTAGCGCCTACCTTACAGTGTGGCAAGTGCACCTACAATATTGCAGTACATGATGAACGAAGTTTTTCACGCCATCCCGCATGTAGGATGTTACATCGACGACGTGATCGGGACTGGGCAGGATATAGCAGACTGGCAAAAGACACTGGAGTGTGTCTTAAAGCGTTTGGTTGAATATAATATCATACTCAATCTGACTAAATGCAGCTTGTTTAAGACGTCAGTAATGTAATTGGGTCACAGGGTTACTGAAAAAGGTATTTACACTGCGGACGCAAAGAAAAAGGCAATTTTGGAAGCACTGGAGCCGACCACCCTCAGTTCAGTTTATTTATTTCTTGCTACAGAGCAGTGGGCCCCTGGAAAATAAAGCCTCAGCTTCACAAGCTCCCGAGGCCAACAACATCCAGCAACATTGGCGCTATTGGTCACATGCAAACAAAAGCATACCTAAAATAAGCATGTTTTACGATCTATGAATGAACAGCGCAATCACAAAGTAAACACGCGATATAACTTAAAAGACAAATGTCATACAAAATTCAAAGCATGCATCACTGAAAGCATTATTTACACATTCTGTATGCAGAGTATATAGCACTTAATTTTACGGTAGTTTTTACATTGACAACGCATAAAAAAAGAATAATTTTCAACATACATGGATAAAGACAACATGATCATGGCGTACGCACGGGTTACACTAAGCATTCAACGAGACTGCACATTTAGCTTCTATAGAAACACATAACCACAAACAATCAAAGAAACAAAAAAAATTAGAAACGTTTAGTGAAAGACAGCCCGCAGGTAAGAACTACTGCATTTAATATTGTAATAAGAAATCGCTCGCGATGCATCATCGTATGGCTTAGGAGTGGTTATCTTTCACGAGAAAGCTGAGGCCAATCGCATTTGCGTTTCGTAAGCTTTCAGAAGCAGAGAAAAAGTATGCCCAGTGTGAGTGCGAGGCTTTGGCCTTACTTTTTGGACTAAAAGAATTTCATAGATACCTGTACGGCCGAGAATTCACCATATACACAGATCACCAGCCACTGCTCGAGATCTCAAGGCATGATAGACGCATTCTGACTCTGGCGGCTCCATGTATGTAGCGCTGGGTAATATTACTTGCAGCTTACGGGTACAAGCTGAAGGTTAGAGAGGGAAAGAATGCAGAAGTGGTAGTTGCCTTGTCAAGGTTGCCCCAGTCGGTACCCGCGGAAGACAAGGCATTCAAATGCATGTCCGTATTTCAATGCTTTCCGCTCACAGGTGAAGAGATTTCAAGGGTGTCGTAACGCTGGGGCTAAGTCGACCCGGCCTTCACTTGGTAGCGTGCAGAGACTCCGGGTTCATGAAGGATTGAATCTTCGAAGTTGGTAAAATATATACAAGCAGGTTTAATGGCACTTTGAGAAAACTTATTTACATGATTATTTACATGAAAAAGAAGGGTACATCAGCAAAATGGCAAGCGTTAAGAGTTCATAGCGAGAAGCGTCTGGATGAGTCGTTTACCCAGGGCTCAGAGCGTCTTTTCGTGCTCTGCAATGTCCTTAAATCCCCCTATGTCCAGCCCCTCTCTGAAGATGCTGACCAACCAGTTCCAGGGCACGCCCATCAGATATCGGCATCCAATCGAACACATCACTGCACTGATGGTCTGATGCACTGACTGGTCCGGCATTGTTTCGTTGGGCGTGGTCACTTGTTGGCGGGAACAGCTTGGGAACGGCGAGGAGGTACATTTCTATTCTTCAGCAAAGATTCGATATGCTGGTTCCAGTAAGTGGATTTCCTTCTCAGAAACCCAAGCGCACGTGCGTGCTGCATACTGCTCCCAGCATTGTCCCTTTCCAGCAATTGCAAATCTTTCCAGCATTCCCGGGAAATCCTCTAATGGCCGTAATCACCTTGCTCCTTTCTTGTCCTGTACGTCAGCGGACGTGTCACTCTGTCGTCTCCTTTGGACAGTAGGCATTCCTCACTGGACGATAGCGCTTCTCGACGGGAAGGGCGAACAATTGACCGAAAGCACTTCCGGCTATTTCTCGCAGGGGGACATTTCTTTGTATTTTTCTAGACGTTCCCTTGACAGGGCCAATTTGGCATTTGCAGGGTCTCCACAAAGCAAAACAGGCTTACACAAAAGGATTCATGGAAACAGGCTTACTTAGCGCCCTTTCACCAGCAGCACATATCCATGCCCACAGGCGAACAATAGAGCGCGCCAGTGCGAACGATGCAAGGTCATAACAAGGGCCTCAAAGCGAACACTAACACTGAGCCGGATGGCAGACTTCACATTTAACGGGTTGCGTAGACGGCATGCAGACGATTTGAAAGCATACTATGTTCGCCGTGACGAGTTATCGCTAGAACAGGTTTGCGTGGCGTGGGGCCTGAGATGTTTAATCCCAGAACAGCTGAGGGAACGCGTGCTAACTTTTGCTACACTAGGAGCACCCGGGTGCCAGCCGCGTCAAAATACTCGCTAGAAGTTCTGTCTGGTGACCCGGGATAGACTCGGAAATTGAACGATACGTGCAGAGATGCAAAATCTGCGAAGAAGTTCAGCCCGCCTCCCGGCCGTTCCTCTTCGCCCATTGCCATACCCTGAACACTGTTGGTCCCGCGTGCATGTGAATTTCCCACAGAAAGAGAAAACCGCGGTCCTCGTACTTGTAGACGGGTTCTGAAACTAAATTGAAGAGTGGTCAATGACGTCGACATAGGCAGGTACAACCATTGAGAATCTTAGGTGTGCTTTTGCCGCTTACGGCTTCCCTGAAGTGAAAGTGAGCGACCACGTGCCCCAGTTTACCTTACCTGAGCTCGCCGACTTTCTCTGCACCAACGGCGTAAAGCACGTTCTTACCCGCCTTATAACGCAGCGCCTAACGGGGCTGTAGAACGAACGGTACAAACCGTAAAAAAGGCCTTGATGAAGGAGGTCCTTGAAAGTGAGGCGTTCGATAAGAAGCTGATCGTTAAAGAAATAATTAATAGCTTCCTAATGGCCTCTCGTAAAACGCCTAGCAGTGTGACGCCCAAGTCACCCGCAGCAATGTTTTTGAAGCGCCAGTCACGCATAAAACTTTCTCTACTGAAGCCAAATTCAGCAAAAACCCTGCAGCAGAAACAGGACCAATTGAAGGCGCAGCGCGATTTGGTTCGTGGGCAAGAGCGCGCGTGTGTGGTTGGCGACCGTTTTTTTTTTTAAGAACACTATGCGGGGTTAGTATGTCGACTGTAGGTTTTGTGTCCCAGATTGTCAGTGCCGTGACACACCTGGTGAAAGTGCGCGATGCACTTCACTTCACGCTTGCCGATAACCTACGTCCTCTGCTCACCGACCCAGCGCGACTCCACAGCACTCGGTTGTGGGTGTGAAGCCAACCCAACAGGAAGAGGTGTCAGCAATCCGACATGCCTTGAACACATAGTCACTGTGGCCATCGGGGCCAATCAGCAGGGCAGCCCTAACGCCTCACATCGTATCCCAACCGAAGCCTGCAACGTAGGATTTGGAGGCTCCCTCGCCGAACGCGCCAACGCCGTCCAGACAGACGAAGCAGCCAGCGATACGTAGCTCGCGTGTGCAGGCAGCCAGAGTTGTTTCGAGACGGGAACTTTGAGTAACGGAGTATTATTTAATTGAGCAGGAAGGAGTCTGATAACGCAGCACGTAACATAAAGCGCCAGGATGTATATCTGTCACGATGATCATAGCACCCTACTAATGCCAGCACTGAATAAAGCAGTTCACTCTCTGGCATGAACGGCTGCTAATGTTAAAGCGAACCTGCACTGCCTATGGGGCGCTGAAATTGTCCCGCCGCTTGCATCAAAACGGCTGCTGTTAGCCGCTTGTTTCGCAATAAACAATCCAGCATATTCGGCAGCATTATAGATATGGGTGTGAAAGATAACGTCCATATTTAACCAGCCAAAGAACGAGACACAGGTAAGAAGAGGACAGGACAAGGCTGGACTAGCAACTGAATGTTTATTGAACGGAAGAAAACAACGAAGACTCCTTCCAAAAAGCGCGCGCAAAACCCAACCGGTTAAATGGCAGAAGATTGAGAAGATGAAAATAAAAATTCAAAGCCAATTCAAAGTCAAGGCCTAACTAACGACTTTTCTAATAGAGCGAATTCCTTACAATGAAGGCTACCCGATGCCTTAGCCCCACACTTGTCCTTAGCCTTAGCGATGTAATATGCTTCAACCAACTCTCGACAAATGTTTACCATTGCTGTAAACTACACCCGTATTACTGAAATCAGGCGCACGAAGGGACAGGTCAGGCTGCGACTTACACTCTCGGGATAGCATATGTAGCGCCAGATTAGAACTCACCTTCCCTCCCAGAGAATTAGCGTGCTCCGTCAGGCGCACATTTAGACATCTGCCTGCCTGCCCGTAGAAGCACCGGCCACAATTGTGTGGAATGCGATAAACCACATTCTTTCTGCAGGTGGTGAACCTTTTCTTTTGTGACACTGCACAACGAAAAATATCACGAGCTACATTGTCGAGCCCCTTTCTAACTCTGGCGCACAAGCCTCCTATCTTGTTTGTCGCCTGATTTCAGTAATACGCGTGTAGTTTACAGCAATGGTAAACTATTCTGTCGAGAGTTGGTTGAAGCATATTACATCGTTAAGGCTGAGGGCAAGTGTGTGGCTAAGGCATCGGTTAGCCTTCATTGTAAAGAATTCGCTCTATTAGAAAAGTCGTTAGTTAGGCCTTGACTTTGAATTGGCTTCGCCCTTTCAAAAAATTGGAATGGACCTCCTCGGTTCCTCCTATACTTCATCAGCGGGAAACAAATGGATCGTCGTTGCAAATTATTACATGACAAGCTGCACCGAAACCAAAGCCCTGTCCAGTCGTACCGCAGCAGACGTTGCTAAGGTTTTCGTGGAAAGAATTATCCTGCTACACAGCCTTCCCTAGGTGTTCATCACGGACAGAGAAACTTCATTTACGGCTGGAGCTGGCGCAGGCCATCTTCGACTACAGTCCAACGAGCCACCTTAGGACAACTGCCTACCATCCCCAGACGAACGGACTTACGGAGCGCCTCAACGAAACGATCGCAGACGTAATCGCCATCTACGCAGACGCCTAACACAAGACCTGGGACGCTCTCCTGCCGTATGTGATCTTCTGATATAACACGGCACTCCAGCAGACGACCAGACTGACCCTGTTTCAGCTTGTGTACGGCAGGGAGTTCACGACAACGCTAGACGCAATGCTGCCGCACGTAACCAACGAGGACAACTTTGATGTCGCTGCTCACATGCAGCGCGCAGAAGAAGCCCGACGACTAGCACGACTGCGTATTAAAGACCAACAGCGCAACGACACCCGACGATACAACTTACGAGGCCACGCACAGTACAAGCCAGGAGACCAAGTGTGGGTTTGGACTCCAATTCGCTGCC
The DNA here is from genome assembly GCA_023969395.1 of Amblyomma maculatum. Classification (NCBI taxonomy): domain Eukaryota; kingdom Metazoa; phylum Arthropoda; class Arachnida; order Ixodida; family Ixodidae; genus Amblyomma; species Amblyomma maculatum. The sequence continues at coordinate 108,886 of JAJIZL010032470.1, forward strand.
GTGGACTAAGTGACAAGTTACTGCGTCGATACTTTGGGTCATGCAAAATCCTGCGTCGCGTCGGCTAACTCGACTATGAAGTCATTGCTATCAGTACGACTGCATCACAGCGGCGACGAACGCACCAAGAAAAAATTCATGTCTTTCGTTGGAAGCCGTATTACGCCCGTAAAGAATCCGTGGTGTTTAAACTCTGAAATGTTTATGTTTAAGTTACTTTGTTTATTTTGGTAAATCGAGGTGATGTTTTTCAAGAGGGGAGTCATGCTACGAACCCTTCAAACTGTATTTGTGGTTTTTAAGGAGACCCCGGCATGCGGCCTTGTCACTCTGATTATGGCACGCATATCAATCTGTAATCTTTGATAGTGCTCGATCTCGCAATACGCACCTTAATTAGTTTCTTTGTCGCGCAAGGTGCACCGCGATCTGTCTCGAAGATTCCGGCAACTCACGTAAGATTCTACAATGTTCCAGGTTGTGGTAGTAACAGTCTGCGAAGTTATCTAGATGATTCTGAGCCGCTTCTAATTTGAGCGTTGACATGTGCCACATGCTATCTTTATTCGATGACAGCAGAGAACGATTGTTGTTATCGCCGCCGCCGAATCGCTTAAGACCCAACCACACGGCAGCGTTTTTCCGGCGCCGCGTCGGCGTCGCGTCTGTCGGCGTCGGCCGGAGCGGAATTTCAGCGCTCGGAGCGAGACGACGCCGGGCGACGCAGATATTTGGCGAAGCCAGATCTCGGCGTCAGCGCCGGAAGCATCTCGCGGGTGGGAACCAATGAGGATCCGTGTATCCGTTGACGCGGACATAATTCCGGAACTCCTTGCACACGCAACTGCCGGCTGTCTGTACGACGGCATCCGGAAATATGCCCGCGTGCAGTGTTTGTTTGTAATCCGCTCCC
>JAJIZL010032470.1:110198-130050 GCA_023969395.1 Amblyomma maculatum
GGGAAAGAGAGCAATGGTTAGCCTTGACCACCTAGTAAAGAGCAGAGACATTAGTCTGCCAACCAAGATCCGTATAACCCGTGCTATGGTCTTTCCAGTTGTGATGTATGGATGCGAGAGTTGGACTGTGAAAAAGGCTGACCGCCGAAGAATTGACGCGTTTGAATTGTGGTGCTGGCGAAGACTCTTGAGAGTTCCTTGGACTGCCAGAAGATCAAATCAGTCGATATTGTCGACCATAAACCCTGACTGCTCATTGGAGGGTCAAATTCTAAAGTTAAAGCTCAGCTACTTTGGTCATCTGATGAGAAGAGAGGAGTCGCTGGAGAAAGATTTGATGTTGGGAAAGGTTGAGGGTCGCCGGAGAAGGGGTAGGCAGCGAACGCGATGGTTAGATGGCATTCTCGAGGCATTGCAGATGAAGCTATGTGATGTTAAGAAGATAGTGAGAGACCGGAAAGCGTGGCGTGACATGGTCCATAGGGTCACGAAGAGTCGGACACGACTGAACGCCTGAACTGAACTGACTCAAGTGTACTCAAATTGTGTAGGATAAGTTATCCATTAAAAAAAAATTCACTTGATACCTTGAATGACTATTGTGGATGGACGCTATAGACAAGCAGGTGGCCTCATGTGGTTAGCTCTTCAGTTTATCGGGAACCTCTGGGAATATTTAAGTGAGACCACTTTATACGCCTTTCCAGATTCTTTCTCTGCAGTATCTTGCATAGCCTGAGCTGCTTTTGGACATTACATGTCCGTACAAACCGATTTTTTTAATGTCCCGTTAATGCTAGTTGTACACCCCCACAGCACCAAATTGTATGGGTCTCGATTAAAATGAATATAGCTATTATGTGGACTCTTAAGACACTGCTAAACACTAGTGCATATGTTATACTCCTATCACTTACTATCACTGTAGGGGTAGAAGCTGCTGGTCTTTAAGGCGCTTCAGGCAAGCTGCCTTGGAGACACCAGGCTGGCTCCACTGCCAGGGCAGCTCACCAGCATTGCTGCAGAAGTAGGCCAGGAACACATTCCTGGCATCAGCAGCTTCGCACGGATAGTTCCGGGCATGCGTTGGTTCTAGTGAGAAGTATCTGGGCTCTGGCCCATCCACTGTAGCAGCTTCAATACTTTGGCGCCATTGGCCTTGCAACACATTTCCAAAACTGTCATCTCTGTCAACATACCCATGTTGGGAGTTCAGGGTCAGCAAGTAGTTGTGCAGCACACATGCAGCTTTGACAACATAATCCACATTTTTTGGATGAAGATTAATAGTCCTGAGCAGAATTCTCCACCTAGCTGCTGTTATGCCAAAGGCATTTTCTACACACCTCCTGCAAAACGCCAAAAAGAGCATAGCAGCATGTAAGAATGTATATTTGACATTACCATAGACTTATGCTCAGTGAGACTGGAGAGTTTGATGTATATACCAGATGTACTAACACACATGTATACAATGTCAGATCACTTAATGCTAGCAGTGCATGCAGAGAATGAGACGCATCACCAAATGAGGCTTATATCACACAAGTGCATGCACACAGCAAGTGTTTGTTCGGTGAAAGCATTGGTTTGCACACCTTATCTGTATGCACTCACTGTTTTTACATGTATTTTGCCTTGTCCTTGTATGCTTTGTTTCCCTGTAATTGCATACCCTACATCATGCAAGCTTCCAGTTGCACACCCATAAGTAAGCAAAAATTTTGTACACACATTGCAGATGATTAAGGACCCAAAGTATAAAATTGTGGGACTATACATAAAGCCTATTTTTTGTTTTCCATTCTTGCAAGCAATTTGCTCAGCTGCATATATATATATATTACAGCAACAGACTCATACTCTCACAACGCTGCCTTTCAGACTGGTTCAGAAAGAAACAAACTATTTATGCTTTTTCTCGACATGTGCAATTAAATCTATGTAGAGCATATTCAACTGACACCATTCAAAATAAAGGAGCCATAGCATACCGTGCTCTACTCAATCTATAGTTGAACACCCTCCTCTCGTCTTGAAGGTGTTTAGAGGGAAATGGCCGCATAAAGTCTTTCCGTAGTTGAAAGGCCTCGTCTCCAACAAAGGCATATGGAGCAGTCGTCCGTGTTCCGGGTAGCTGGGCAGCCAGTGGAATGCCAAGTTGCCCAGCGACAAGGGCTTTTCCAAAATCTGCTTGCTTCAGGACACCTCCATCGCTCTTTCGGCCCTCAGCACCGACATCAATCAATATGTACTTGTAGTCAGTGGCTACAATGGCCATCAGTACAATAGAGAATGTGTGCTGAAATTCAGAAAAATATAGTTAGCACAAACACATGAGCTGCACATTGGTGATCTAATTCTTTAATTAGTTGCACTGCATTAATACACAAACTTAGGCTTTAATGAAGTCATACTAGGTTGCATGCATGCACATGACAAGTGCACAATAATTTGCAAACAAAATTTATAACAATAATATTGTAAATACTGTAAGCACAATTAGAAAAATCCAAAATGTGAAAACACTTGAGACACATGACTGTAACAAGGGCTGCCACAAAGTGGTGGCTGAGTAGCGAGAGCTCTATGGCACTGAGCATGACGGTATTGAAAAGTAGTCTTGTGATCAACAGTTCAAACCGGCAAGCTACATGTGGTGTTTCCAGCAAGGCAAGAATATTTACTGTAGTGCAGCTTTCTTACAAGTTATAGCCTTGACATCTATTGCCTTATAAAATGCTCTAAATATGGTAATGCAATAATAATGTTCATACCAAAAGAAACTATTTGGCCTGTTGACACCACACATCTATTTTAATTACTTTTGCAAGTTAGGGAATGACCTATACTACCTATATAAACTATGTGGCATCTAACAAGCAATAGCAAATGCATATTTGATAAAATTAAGTATGGGAAATATGATAAGGAAGTGCAAGAACCTAAACCATCCTTTAAAAATTTTTACCTTATAGTTGAAGTAGAAGCTCCCAGAGTTTGAGGGGGCCGTGATGGCAACATGCTTGCCATCGACGGCACCTAAGCAGTTTGGAAATTGCCACCTTTTCTGGTATTCTTCGGCAATCACCATCCACTCGGCCTCTGATGGCACCTGTGAAATTGCAAACAACAATGTAGTCCTTGTTAGCGACAGTTGTAAATCACAGTAGAAATAATTAGTTTACATGACCGTTTTCTTGGCAGGGCATCACAGATATACCTTGCAGTATTACAATTGCAATGCTAATAAGACACTAAGCTTGTAGTTGAGCTGACCATGAGCACAAGAGTGCTTGTACTGCTAGTATGTATAATGATATTATGATATCTTGTTAATAACCTGTGATAATAACAGGTCTACTAAACAGGTTTGATGCTGCTGGACAGCTGTCACTAATAAGACTTTATAATAGCATCTTTAATTTAATAAAGAGGCTTGATGATGCTAAAATGACTGTCACCTTCATGAAGTGATCCTTCAGCCTTGCCCAGATCACTCTGCAACAGAGGTGGATGGTTACACGTGCCGTCTCAATCCCCACCCTGTAAGCCAGGGCAATATCTTTAATGTCCTGGCCGGTTGCTAAGTAGCTGAAAAAAAAAGGACATGTTTCAGAATATAAATTCTCATGCTCTCTTTGCAGTGCCCTTGTGAAGTGCTAGGTAAAAGCCACAATGAGCTTTCCTCCGGCACATTTATATAAAGTTTGTGATGTTACTACAGCAGTCTATTAAGATATGTCAGAATGCTGCCTTCTTGTTCAATTTATTTTTATGGTGCTCTGTATGTGCCATATAGTTTCTTTGCAAAGGCTGCAGCCAACTTGTTTTGCTATAAATACTTAGGGAATAGTGCCTCTGTATAAACATGTTCTTGCAGGTAGTCTGGCTTGGCATATTCATGAAGTAGCTAGTCGATAAAGATAAATCACCGTATGCATGTTGCACATTGAAAACGCAAAATTTGCAGGTTACATGACAGGTTTTGATCCTCACAGTAAGGCATATCTGAAAGAAGCCTGCATAAATATCTGCGTTGCTTGTTTTAGCCTCATATTTACCATAGAACAAAGCGAAATCTCTATTGACACAATTTGAGCCGAACTGAGATTAAATATAGTTATTAAATTCATCTTACAGTGTATGCAAGTTGTAAAAATGTAAACAGGAATGTCTTGAACCTTACTAACCTCAAGGCTATAGCAAGCCGTTCACCTGGCTCAAGGGGCTCCCTCACGACATACTGTCGAGTGAGGTCCTCAGCAACGAATGATAGGAGGTGATCAAACACTCCAGGCGACATTCTATAATACTTATAGAAAAAGTCATGGTCCCCTTCTCTCATTCGTAGCATCTGCAATAACAACATAGCAGCAAATGTGAAATGTAGAAAGTAACTGCTAGTTGACATATTTACAAACTGAGAAACAAAAAGTTCTCTAATTGTCTCATTCCCGAGCGTTTTTAATTTCGCCTCCTTGGAAACGCAGCAAACAAAGCGTGGATTCGATATCGCATCGGTCGCCGAACGTCAGCTACGCCACTCCTGTGGGTCCACAAACCAGCTAAGCTACAAAGTATACTTTGCATCACGACTGGCTAAGTTATAAAGCCAGTCGTCAATACGGAACAACACGGCATTTCTACCCCGTTTTACGTGTAAAACAGCAACACCAAGAACACAAGAAGTAAAAGTGATGAAATCAGACACTCACCGCCGTATGGTACAGTCCTTCGCGCTTGCGGTGCTGAAACACCGGTCGCACCCACCAGCGTCTGCACTGCCGTTGCTTTCTTTTTAGTATAATAAGAAGCAGTAGCTTCTTTTTCAACAGGAGGAGGTTCAGCTTCCTATCCATCGGATTTCTTTAAAACACAAAAAGAGACGTCGCTCGCTCGCCAAAGACCGCGCTTGGACAGGCAGGTCAGGTGACTCATGTTGCTCACCCAAGTTCAGTGCCCTGCTCAGGCTTGTGGCAGAAGGTAGACAAAGAAACATTTTTGGGAGTACATCTCAATCCAATATACTATTTACGTTGCTAGTTTAACAGACGAAGTCTTTTATCGTATGACACAACTTATTTTGATTGAAATTGTGAAATGTCATGGTACACGACATTTGGAACGTTCAAGCAAAGCTAGTCTGGACACACTGCGTGCCATCCGACCGACGCCGATGCGGCGCCGATTCGTACGCTCTCATGTGTTTGACTGCCCTCTCCACACGGCGCCGAGCGTCGACACCGGTAGACGGGACGCCGACGCGGCGCCGGAGAAACGCTGCCTTGTGGTTGGGCCTTTAGTCCTTTTTCGGGCGCAAGTCAGCCCAATAAAGAGTTTCTTCTGTGCACTCTCACACTCTTCATTTCTGTGAAAGGCCTTGTCTCGACTACGTGAGAATAGCAGGCATGATATCGAGACAATGATCTCCTAAACCGCTAACAATTCCGCCAATTTATAGCGGACATTTTCGCACATAGTGTAGCTAGTTTGCCGCATCGCGCTATTGGGATATACTCGGAATTTTGCTTCTGACTGTAGAGAAATGGCGTTTGTTTACATATTTTTTTCCTGAAGAACAATGTAAAAAGACATAATAAAACAGTTTTGGGAACACCTGCCCTCTGCCTTCAAGTCTATGGCGCGGTGCTATAGATTACGATGCAACATAGCCACGCTTTTAGCCCAGCCATATGGACGGGCCTGCATGTACTAGGGTTAATGCGTGAATGCAAGGGTGCTTGCAGACTGATTCTGACAACCCCTCATCAATAAAAGAAGTGGCCCGAGTTATCTGTTCATGCCAAACGCATAATCAGAAAACATTCCATTCAGGGCATGGCTTAGCCAACTACCACCACTCTCGTGCCAGTATCATGCTCGTAATATCTTGTTCACTGCACGAACGGCGACACCGGAACTTTGGTGATATGGGGTCCCAAAGCTATTGCGCTATAAGGCAAAAGCGGAGACCCCACAGGCTTCACCAGATTGGTAAAATGGGCGTCCAGTTATTTCATAAAAGAACTAATAAATCCTTTATCTCCAGAACAGACAGCAGAAAAAAAAACACGGGTGCAGTGAAGTCCACGGCTTCAGTCATGTCCAGATGTTCAACCTGGCTGCGAATATGAAGGCAGAACACAATAGCGGTAAAACACGAATACGCAACGTGACATACTGCGGTTACAAGGAATTAGTGCTTGCCAACTGAAGAACACCAGGTTTGTTTAAAATAATCAGTTGGCGCTCTGGCGTATATAGCGTAACATCCTGAATGTAGGTACGGAACAGCATAAAATGTTGTGATCCTCATGATTCGGAGGGATTTGGAACATTGTATTGGCCAAGCAGGCTTACCCTTGCAACAGACACATTTCGACAATGTTGCAACAAGCTCACAGGATCGCTTCTTTGGCAACATACTTGCAAGCAATGTGCATTTATTACCTCTACAAAGCTAATGTAAAGGTACTGGCAATTCGCCTCGATGACCTGCAGCCATATTCTGGGGCAGCGTGGAGAAAATAATGATTGCTAGGCATGCTTAAATGTTGCTGACGAGCGGCCTCCATGTATAGACAAAGCCTCACTACGATAGAAGAGAGATTGTTACATTTATGAAGTTATATTTGTATCTCCTCACCACATCCTACGCGAACTATTTGTCAAACGTAATTCGGGCGACATATCTCTAATCGACGTTACTCTGTACGCCATCGCGGACTGAGGCGAGATTGCTATGATTGTGCCCAGCCACTCTTCCCTCCATGCTGATTTTATTCCTTGTCGCGTAGTTCATTCGTTGCTACTAATTACCTCTTCTCACTTTCTCTATGCTATACAAGGGCCTTCTACACTAATGTGCTGCTGGCCGATTTTCAATCCCTTAGACCGCTAGTGTATGCTGCGTTGCACTCACTTTTGGAGAAAATAAAATTCTCGACCATGTAGTAAATTATGACGAAATGCGCTGCTTTCTTCGCGCAACATATGTTGCAACGATGAAGCAACATATTTTGGTAGCAAACTAATGCGAATGTACGGGATCTCCACCTCGGGCGTCGGGGAGCAATGTGCAAGGGCAGTGAGGCTAAAATTACATTTTCCTTACACGTTTAAATGCTGATAATGAGCGATCGCGAAGAACAGAGCGTGCCACGCATTCTAGCTGGGAAGGACGGAACACGCAGATGAAGATAATACAGCCGGGAAAGTTGCAGCATTAGCGCCGGATCTTTTAATCATATTAAGCCACAAAATGATTACTAAGCAGAAAATGAAAAACATACAAGCGAGATGAGTAGTTAAACGTGAAATAGGTGAGCAGCATGGCTTAAGGCCGACCCATATGGAGCGACTTTCCCGCGGCAAACCTTGCGAACTGCCTTGCGGCCGTTCGTAGACGCCGGCGGCCGTTCGCCGGCTATCAAACCGGGCCAGGTATTTGCGCCGGCGGCCGGGCGAACGGTCGCTCCTGGGCGCAACCACCGTGAGATGGCAGCACTTGCTGCCGCTCCGCGCCGGCTGCAGCTCCAAATCGTGTGCGCAAAACTTTTTAAAAGTGTGCTAAAGTTTGTTGTTCCCGTAAATAATAAGCGAAATGTCAATACTGAATCCTTCCTGAGGATCGCTGAGCCCTACCGAGTGGCTGATATAGAAGCGACAGCCGCGATGCAAGCAAGGTTTAGCTCACAGCCGGCTAGCACGGCTGCTCCGGCCCGCTTGCACGCCGCCTCCGCTAAAAAGTGAAGCCGAAGTTAATTATTATTGTCAGAGAATTGTCAGAGAATGGGATTGAGAGTTAGGCAGTTCTATGAGTAGGTCATTTACTATGGCACGAAGAAATTTCACGTACGTGAAAGTGTTGGAAGATATATATATAGTGGATACACAGCAACCATAGTTCTGCATAAAGAAAGTAACAAAATTCCCATAAAGAAAGGTGTTAGGCAAGGAGACACAATCTCCCCAGTACTGTTCACAGCTTGTTTAGAGGAAGTATTCAGAGACTTGGAATGGGAGCAGTTAGGGATAAGGGTAGATGGAGAATACCTCAGTAATCTGCGATTTGCTGATGACATTGCCTTGCTAAGCAACTCGGGGGATGAACTGCAAATAATGATTGATGACCTAGATAGGAAAAGTAGAAGAGTAGGCTTGAAAATCAATATGCAGAAGACTAAGGTAATGTTCAACAGCCTCGGGAAGGAACAGCAGTTTACATTAGGTAGGCAATTACTGGAAGTAGTAGGCGAATATGTCTACTTAGGACAGGCAGTAACCGCAGATCCGGACCATGAAAAGGAAATAATAAGAAGAATAAGATTGGGATGGAGCGCATTTGGCAAGCACTCGCAGATTATGACTAGCAGCTTACCGGTATCGCTCAAGAGGAAAGTATACAACAGTTGCATCTTGCCTGTACTCACTTATGGGGCTTAAACGTGTTGGCTAACCAAGAGAGTTCTACTTAAGTTGAGGACAACCCAGAGGGCTATGGAACCAAAATTGGTAGGAGTAACATTAAGAGATAGAAAGCGTGCAGAGTGGCTCAGAGAAATAACTCAAGTTACCGACATTCTACTGGAAATTAAGAAGAAATGGACATGGGCAGAACATGTAGTGCGAACAGAGGATAACCGATGGTCGCTGAGGGTAACAAACTGGATTCCAAGGGAAGGAAAGCGAAGCAGGGGGCGGCAGAAAGTTAGGTGGGCCGATGAGATTAAGAAGTTCGCAGGGGTCAAGTGGATGCAGCTAGCACAGAACCGGGTTAAGTGGAGAAATACGGGAGAGGCCTTCGCCCTGCAGTGGGCATAACCAGGCTGATGATGATGATGATGATGATGATGATGATGATGATGAGGAAATTTCATAGCGCCGTTTGATGTACTGTACCATTGATGCGAAACAAAACAGGCCTAGCGACGACTAGGGAGCAGCGCACGGCAGAGCACTGATCGTCCGCCGCGCCAGCGGGCGGCATCGCTTTGGTAAGGTCCCGCCATAAGGTGCTGTAAGCGTTGCGATTTTGGCTACTCTGATGATACATCTGAAGCGAGAGATTTTTCGACGTCCCGCTCAGCACTGGCTGAAACCCTGCTTCAGAGAGACGCGCCTGCATTACTCTGTTGCTACGGCGTCGGACGTACGTACACACGGAGGCACTATACAAGCTCTGTCGGGTGCAATTTGAGACGCTGCCTATTTTATGTGTTGCTCTTAAAATGTCATTTAGTGTGAAAAGTGCATTGAATCGGACCCAGGTCGTGCGCTTTCTCACTCGGGCGCCGAGGCTGACGACGCCGCCAGTTTTTCGCTGCATGTGGTTCGGCACGGCGACGGTGCGTCGGCGTTCCGCCGCGCCGCATGAAGTTCGCAGAGAAAGTTCGCTCCATGTGGATGGCCATTTAATCTTCTTGTTAATAGGCACGTTACTTTTACGCTTCCTTTTGCTTTGAAATAAAGCTTACTGGTGCATATGATTCCACTGTCTGCACATTGTTCGTACTTATTTTATCACAATTTTGTGCAGATGAACAAAAAAATTTTACTTCACTTTATGTATTTAAGTGCATATGATGAAATACAAATTTGTGATCTGTGTAGCACCTGACAGTAAATTGGATTGAAGGAAAGATAAATGTCAACACCTGGAACCATTCTTCATGAACGCCTGGTCTGCTCCTTAAGGAATGAAGGGCGAAAAAGTGGAGATTAAAGACAACAAAAAGAAAACTGCAAAACCGAGTAGGGTGCGAAGCATGCATAGCGTTAGCCTGGCATAGCAGCAGATTAGCATGAATAAAAAAAAACATTGGTGCCTACGAGATTCGAACCGTGGTATTACACGTGGGAAGCGTGTAGAGAAACTGCATAATATGAAATGTCGCAGTCGATGATAAGCTTTATCATCGACGGCCAACCCGCTAATTTTGAGTGGCTAATTCGCAATTACACCTGAACATTTCCAATGAGGAAATCTGAGAATGGAGTACGGCTTATTCAAAAGTCTGAATTGCGATACTCCAAAATAGATTTGGAGACCACTGAGCTAAGATGGAGAGCGTCCAATGTTAGGTCGGAAAGCCTTTAAATGTGCATGGACTGTTGAGTTCCGAAAAAGCGCCCATACCTGCCACTTTTCAGTGAAGATGAAAAAGAGGGACGCTTTCTGTATGTGTGATAACTGTGCAAGTTGATCGTTTGGTGGGAAATATTCTTTCCAGGCTTCGGAAATATAGAGTACATCAGGTTTTTAACATACCCGCACTTCGCACATTGCATAGGTTCCTCGCGTTTTGTCTACGTCGAAAAGCGGCCGTAGTGACCAGGGTTAAATCCATATGCCTGGGTTCATCTGTCCAGTGTCGCCACAAAAATAACCCATGAGATCATGATCTCTTTTCATCTTCCATGCCCAATAAGGTGGGCCTGGCGGATGCAAGAAACGAGAATGCTACATTCAGCAAAATGACTTTTGCAGGCAGTAATGAAGGAAAACAACCAAACCAACTCAAATCTGTCTTTAAGAAAAGGGACATGCGGACGCTATAAGGTAGTTCCAGCTTGGACAACAAATACTGCAGTGGTAGAAACAGCCTTCTCAATTAAATAAAATGTACTGAATTTAATTTCAAACATGCGCTTAGAAGGGAAAAGGACAAATTGTACAGAAAGATTCGATGTTCCGAGAAATTTCAATACCGGGAAGTGTTTAATATTCTGTCCCAAGATTTTCGGCTTGAATTTTGTATTTTAAAAGGGAGAAATTATTTTCTTTGGTGAGATATTTTATTAACCTCTTTCCTTGTTTAAGTTGGATGCCTAAATATGTAGCCCTATATTCTAGCTACACGGTTGTTCTCGAACTCATTACCTCCTCTGCGTTCGTTGACGGACGCTACCTTGCCTGAAAAGGTTGCTAACATTTATTGTTGGGCTAACATATCTGCTTCGGAAAGAGCAGGTGCGCGATTGTGATGTGCTTTGCTGTCTAGGAGGAAGTTGTGCTTGGGTATGAAAGAGGAACTTGTATTACAATAGTTAGTATGCGCCGTTGATATGCTTCTATTATCGTGTTGTCCTCATTACACAGCGTTCACGGTTGATTAATCGTCTTGAGCTTAAGGTCACAAAGTCTGGTTGAAGGTAATTGTTGACACACGATGCATTTAGGCGGACTTAATGATGCAGTTTCGTGCCCTTTGAATGATATTTAACCGACCCTATGCTTCTAAACGCTGTTTTCAATTCACTTATTCCATTGAAACTGTCTGACGCAGTTGCCCGTCTGTTCAATCTCGTCTTGCCGACACAGCAAAACAAGATTACCTCCCGTTGTTCCGTTATGACGTCAGCTGCAGATGGAGCAAAGCTGAACTTACATTATTTTATACAGGAAAATAAATTAACACCGTACCAACATACGCATTGTGAATACATACTGCAAGCGATACCTCCCCAATTTCTTGAATGTTGAAAACAGAAACTCTAAACAAATAGGTGCTCACTGTGAACTTATTGCTCAGTTCGCAAGAAAAAATTATACTCATGTCTTTTTGAATGTAGTGACGTTGCTTTTAAGACTTCTGCTGGAAGCTTTTAAGCTTTTGGTGGATATGTGGAATATTTCTGTTAGACTGACGGAAAGAACATTTTTCGGCGCAAACCAAAATGCGCATTGATGAACATGATCTATGTTACCTCACAAGGATATCGTTGTCGGCAAGAAATACCGGAAATATGGCTGAATGATAAGCTGCCATCTGATAGGCAGATTACAAAGAAGTTAAGCTGAAGAACATGTGGGGTACGCACGAAAGATGTGCCGTGGTTGGCAGAAGCCGTAAAGGAAGAGGCGATGTTACTGCGCTGGTTGGCCAGCAGCTCGAAGTTGCGGGGTTTCCGTTCCTCTCCGCTCCGCGCCACTTTCGCTCATCGGACAATAGACACGACCTGCCGGCTGCTAATGTCCAGCTCTACATAGGGCAGAACAATTTCAGCGCAGTAACAATACAGAGACCTACATCAGTACTGACTGCAAATGCTTGCTACATTTGGATCCTCATATTAAGACATGGACAAAGAAACCAAATTCCCCACAAAGTTATTCTTCCTTCGGATGCCCTGTATGACCATACTTAGCTTCTTGCTTAGGTTGTATTACTGCGGCCGCATTTTGAATGTTCAGGTGCATGGGTGCAGCCAATAATATTTACTGCGGCGGTTGACCTTCCTAGTCAAGGAAAAAAACAACGATAAAGAACAATGAAAAGTCAAAACTGTTCCAGGCAGTGAGTTGAAAACTGCGGGCTTGCAATGATTTATCATGAAATGGCAATAATGGGTGGCATGTTTGTAGAAAATCATTATTAGAGCGTGTTTGTGAGAAATAATATTTGACAAACTGATTGTTATGGCCATGATAGATAATCATGAGTTCAAAAATAAAAAAGCAGCCCTCGCGAAAATGTTCGAGAAACGTAATTTGCCGCACCATTTCACTAGCGGTGACTTCTCGGCAAATTTTACCGACCATTGTATTAGGAATTCAAAGTCGAATAACAGCGTCCTTATCGTGGCTTCCTTCGGAAGGAGCTCTCTTATTTTCATCTAAATCTGCGTCAGAGACTGCAATAGTGTCTCCAGCTGCGTTTATGTGCTTATAAGTGCTTGCTGCCCCCGACATCTAAGATAAGCGGCTACTATTTCAGTGCGCAGAATCTGCTGAGAGTCTCCCGCTCAGCATGATCATACCTTAATGCGACACTGAGCGCTACAATGAGCTATAGGAGTAGAACATGTGCTGGCTATAGGGACATTGTATGTGTCATCTTTATTTCATATTTCCAAGATTTATCTTTCACTTGTTCTCTAGACACTCGTTTCATAGATATTCCTCTGCCGCTTATTTCCCTTTAAAATGTAGATGGTTTGGATACCGGAAAAGGAAGTTGTAAAACTACCCATTCGATATTCCTATCGTGTACTCTGTTCTCAAGCTACCGGGAATTACAATAGCATGCCACTCTCTTATCGAATATAGACTGCAAATTAATTTGCGATCGCCAGTCAATACCTGCCTATGCAAATGACTGCGAGAAAAAAGCGACTAATAGAGCAAGCCCGCCTTGATAAGCAGTCGTTATACTATCTTTTTATACCACCTCACACCACACTGGAGTTGTTAAAACAACTTTATGAAAGCTGTTTGGTGCGCGCAAAGCCACGGGTCATATTGAGACGCAGCTATACCTCGACAGGAGGCTCAGAACGTGGTTTTAAAATTTCAGGCATCGAAGTATGCATACCGATATGCTGATTTATGTCGAACGCAGTCAGTTCTTGATTGGTGATACCAATATTACACGCTGCTGAAATGAATATTCTACTGTACAGAAGTCAGAATCATCATTTATTAAAAACTAAAGTCCCGGAGTTGTGCACTTCATGAAGGGAGAATACGTAAAAATAACAATTCTTTATGGTCTGAAAAGAGGCAACATGATAAAATGCTTAAATGCAATCAATTCAAATGAAGGAGGCGCTGCTATGAAAAGGAAGGAGGACAAAACACTGATGATGCGAATTGACATTTCAGATGTTCTTTGAACCTAGTAGCGTCACGTTCAGTTACATCATGTTCAGAAAGCTGGTTTCATTCTTGAATTGCGGCCTGTAGAAAAGACTTGGTGAAGGCTTTAGTAGATTCATGTAAGCACTGGATGCTCATGGAGTTGAACAGGAGAGATGATGTACTCAATGGTGGAACTAATGAAGAATCGCGGAGATGGTGGAAGTTGTGGTACAGTTTATGTGACAGGCACAAGCTAAAATGTTGCGTTTTTGCCTTAGTGGGATGATACCGACAGATGTCCTAATACTACTACAAAAAGAGCAGAACGATTTCGGATGAATCCAATTTCATTCAATGAATACACCTGATGAGTTGACCAAATTACGGATGCGTATCGGAGCTTCAGGCAAATGAAAGTTTTGTACGCGAGTGTTCGAATGAATGGCGGTAATAGTGAACGTAACCTTTTTGAAGCCCAGAGTTCTCGAAGTGTCAGCAGTCATTTTTGTGATATACTCATCTATATTAGTTTATTGCTCATTAGGACGCCGACCTGTATGGTACAACCTCTCATATGATCGCTGTCGTTGGTGAATATGTATAACTATTGGAACGTCTACGTGATACCTTCAAGAATTTGCATTCGGTTACTTTCAGTTACATCACCCAGTCAGAGCAGCTGGCCGACATTTTACTCAAGTCGTTCTGAAGGTTTACTTCATCGTGAGAAGAAATGCAACTGTATAACACGCATTCGTCGTCAACAGACTGATGAATGATGCCATGTTAGAGGGGAGGTCCTTCATAAAGATGAGAAATACGAGTGGCCTAAGCACGGATCCTTGCGGCACGCCAGATATTACCTCGTGAGTGGCGGAATGATACCCTCCGGTGACGGTGGGTCGAAAGCGGTTCATGAGGAAACAGTTAATCCAAGTTAAAGTCAGTAGACGAGTAAAAAGGCGTGAAAGTTGAAACATCAGTCTTTGGTGGGGGAACCAATTCCACGTATATGACGTCGGTTTGGAACAATGAGTCAAGGTTAAAGTGAAGGTCAGTAGTGAATTCAAGAGTTGGTCTCGCATGAAAGACCGAGCGGAATCCACGCTGCTTTTTAAAGCAAAATGCCACTTGGGAGTAAATGATGAGTTCCATGATCTTACCAGCTATGCAAAAAATGAATTCCGGCGATAACTTGAGGGATCGGAGCGGTTTCCTGTTTTGAACACTGGGGATAGTCTACTTAGTTCCAGTCATCAGGAATCGAACTGCTAACTAAGGACTGGGTGAATATGGTCTTTAAGTTCAGACCAGAAATAACGTTCATGGAATTCAGCTGATTTCCAGGCATATTGTCAGGGCTAGGGCTACTTGACAGCTTTTAGCTTTTGGTCAATTTTGCGATCCCTTCTGAATTGGTGTGAATGGAGTGCATCTAAGCGAAGTGTAAGGATGCAGGGCAAGTGTGTTCGGGGCAGGATCACGCGTGAAAATAGAAGTAGGAATTCATGACAGTGGAAAGCTGAACAAATGGCACTAGGGAGCTGTATTAGTTAAATAAGAAAATGATATGACTGTTACTAGGCGTAGGAAAATCTATCTTCCAAATATTCGGGTGGTTGTAACAAAGGAGGCAGAGTATGTCCTGGTGATGAAACATCTTCGAGTGTCCTAAAAGAATTGCGTAGTTGTTTAGAAGGAGGAGGAATAACGTTATTTGATGTCCGGAAGGGTTTAGTACGACCGGGCCTAGGTCGCCCACGAGGGCCATGAGGGCCTGCTGGACGTCTCAGAATTGGTCATTGAGCCTGGAGATGCGGAGAGCGCCTGACCACTGCGTGGAGAGGATTTCGAGATTTACGCCTTTCCATTGTGCTTTGCACTTCCAGAGTATGTGTGCAAGTGTTGCTATGTTTGTCTTGCAGACCTTGCCTGTTTTCCAAATATCCCATTTGGGTTCAGAATGTAGTGTCATCGCTGTACGAAAAAGGCATCGTTTGTTTCGGGGTAGCTTTCTCAAAATGTTCGAATACCACGGTGGTTTTGTATACCACGAATACAAACGAGAAGGATGCACTTATGAAGCAGTGATAAGAGTTGGTGATTATATAAAAACCAGTCCTCTCACACACACGTCTAAAAAGTAGATTCACGAAATGAATGACAAAATATTCCAACTCTTGTTTATGCATGAATTATCTTCCATTTTACTTTAAACAGAAAGCCATCTAGCTAGAGTATTCAAGTTGACAGCCAAGATAAGCACATGATCATGAGGAAAGATCGTTAAGTCTGGTGTACGTGGTGCAATCTTCGGCGATGGCCACCCATTGTATGTTTCGGTTTCTAATATATTTTCACAATCGGTAAATCCAATTCGTCTAAAGCTGTCGTACATAATGCATGCGTTCAAAATGCGGGCAATACAACTGTCTGCTGGCTAATAAAGGAAGTCCAACAGCGATATGTTTAATTCTCTGGCAGAACAACGCATCACGCCACAAATTTGCCCCGAGAAGCTAAGCAACAGCAACAACGCCCGCAGCTGTCATGCATGATGACCTTTATAGCCGGGTTCTACAGATTAAACAGCGCAAATGATGTTGGTAGAAGCCGAAACGAAGGAATAAACACATTGCTTTCTAAAAACGATACTTTTTGCTGTCTTGATACCGTAGCGCGTATATAAGGAGGTTCTGGAGTGGGAGTGGCAGCCAGAATGAGAAGCCAGTGTCCGCCATTTTGAGAGGCAAGAAACTACGTAGAGCTGAAATTTCGCGTCACGCCAAATGCCGCATATGGGGCGCTAAATTGTTTCGCATTTGTCGCAAATCTTTCCTGCTCTGGAATCTCACGGAAAGGAAAAGGTTTAGTTTGGTGTAGTTTGGCTTGCGGGCTTTAACTCCCAAAGCGACGCAGGCTATAGAAGACTCCGTAGCGGAGGACTAAGGAAATCTCGACGGCCTGGGGTTCTTTAACGTGCACTGACATCGCACAGCACAGGGGTGCCTGGCTATTCGCCCACACCGTAAATCGGCCGCCGAGGTCAGGAATCGACTCCTCATCGTTAGGAACAGTAGTCGAGCGCCCTAACCATTGTGCCTTCCCGCCAGGGCTATCACCCAGAAAAGAACACCTTGAAAATAAAATTTCAGGAAAGTATTATTTTGGTTCATTTCAGCCGTGCACCTTAAATTTTGTGGCAGGTTTGGCTGGCTGCTAAGCAATTAAAATGCTTTGGCAAAAGAGTATAAAATCGAAAGTTTCAAGTTCTTGCCGTGCGAATAAACCTGAAAATCAGTTCAGTTCAGTCGTACAGTCGTGTACGACTCTTCGTGACCCTATGGACCATATCAAGCCAAGCTTTCCCGTCTCTCACTATTTCCCTAACATCACATAACTTCATCTGCAGCGCCTCAAGGATGCCATCTAACTATCGCGTTGACTGCCTACCTCTTCTCCGGTGACCCTCAACCTTTCCCAACATCAAATCTTTCCTCGACGACTCCTCTCTTCTCATCAGATGACCAAAGTAGCTAAGCTTTAACTTTAGAATTTGACCCTCCAATGAGCAGTCATGGTTTACGGTGCACAATATTGACTGATTTGATCTTCTGGCAGTCCAAAGAACTCTCAAGAGTCTCTGCCAGCACGACAATTCAAACGCGTCAATTCTTCGGCGGTCAGCCTTCTTCACAGTCCAACTCTCGCATCCATACATCAAAACTGGAAAGACCATAGCACGAGTTATACGAATCTTGGTCGGCAGTCTGATGTCTCTGCTCTTTGCTAGGCGGTCAAGGCAAGCCATGGCTCTCTCTCACAGAAGCAGGCGTCTCTTAATTTCATGGCTGCAGTCTCCTTCCGGGGTAATCTTGGTGCCTAAGAAGAGAAAATCTGTCACAGCTTCCACTTCTTGTCCCTTGATGCTGCAGGACTTGACAGGGCAAGACTCCATGATCTTTGTCTTTTTAATGTTGAGCCCAAACTTCTCACCCTTTTCTTGTACGCGAATCAGAAGTCTCTTGAGTTCCACTTCACTTTCTGCCATTAAAGTGGTATCATCCGCATATCTAAGTTTGCTAATACGTTTTCCAGCAATCTTCACGCCAGCTGAAGGCTCGTCCAGACAGGCCTTCTTCATGATGCACTCAGCATATAGGTTAAATAGGCAGGGCGACAGTATGCAGCCTTGTCTCACTCCTTTCAAAATCGGAAACCAATCAGCAAGACCATGCGCAGTTATGACTGTGGCCTCATGCTTTTCATACAGGTTCCTTAGGAGACAGATGAGGTGGATTGGAACACCAACCTCTGTGAGAGCTTGTCACAATCTGCTGTGATCTACGCAGTCAAACGCTTTCGCATAATCAATAAAGCAGAAGTAGATGGTTTGGAACTCTCTTGATTTTCCATGATCCAGCGAAGGTTGGCAATCTGGTCTCTAGTTCCTCTGCCCTTGCGAAACCCAGCTTGCACGTCCGGAAGCTCCCAATCCTCATACTGCTGCCGCCTACCTTCGAGAATTTTCAGCATAACCTTGCTAGCATGCGAAATAAGCGCGATCGTGCGGTAGCTGGAACAATCTTTGGCACTGCCTTTCTTTGGAATGGTGATGTGAACTGAGCTCCTCCAATCCTGTGGCCACTGCAGGGCTGTCCAAGTTTTCTGACATAATGTATATAAAATGTTAACAGCGTCTTCATGGTTGACGTTTTGAAGCAACTGAGCTGGAATGCCATCAATTCCTCTATCTTTATCCCTAGCGAGGCTGGCTAAGGCCCATTCAACTTCCCTCTTCAGGATTCTCGGCTCGGGATCAGTATTCACAACCGTCTTATGTGGGGTTCGCACATCCGGGTCCTTCTTGTACAGTTCTGTGTATTTCTGCCACCTCTTCTTTATATCTGAGGCTTCAGTGAGGTCAATGCCTCGTTTGTCCTTTGTCACGTCTAGCTTAGCACAGAAGCTTCGGTTGATATGTTTGATTGTCTTATACAGAGCTCTTCTGTTCCTCAATTGGCTGTTGTCCTCAACTGCTTGGCACTGTATGTTTAGGAAGGCAACCTGAAAATAATGTGCAAAAAACAGCTTTCAGAATTTTTTTCTTTCTCTATTTAAAATTCATTGCCAAATTTTAAAATGCTTGCTTTTTTAATGTAATGGCCTAAAGTGAGTACATACCGTGCTAGAAATTGGAGAGGGAAAATCGGTTTCTTGCATAATATCAATGTTACTCATGACTTTAATTGGGGGAAGAGTTAGTTGAATTGAGATTATCCTTTTCTTCAGTAGCAGCAAGAAATATTGCAAGGCAAGAAGAAATTTCCCAAAAGGAAACTGGGAAATGAGTCCCAAACGCGACATAATCATGCCTTCAATTCTCCCCGTCCCTTGAGGCAATCGCTAACTATTCATGAAACCAGCTCAGCATCAAAGTGTTCTGCTGGGCGAGTTGGGGAGTCATGACAAGCTGAGCATATCTAGAGGGTTAGAAATTTTATTTTTTTGCGACCATAATGTAAACGTCTTGAACCAACATCATGTTGAATTTGACCTATGGAAAAATGGGCAGAAAACGGGTGGATCTATGATTCTAAAATTTCATGTATTGTCGGTGAGACTCATTTCTGGAGAAAAACACGGCCGCGGGCTAGACCACAGATGCAGAGCAGTAAAGCAACACGGCTTTCACACGAATATATAACACACTTGGATGGATATCAATGATTAATAACTCTCTAATTACAAATCAGATCCACCACCTACAACAGTACATTGATAAACTAGGGTACTATATGACTGAATGTTTAAACCATCAATTATCTGCAAGGCGGAATCGCTAATTTATTCTGGACTTTGAATTTGGAAATCTACTTTGGACTTTATTGCTTTTTATTTTAGGTTTATTCACATGGAGAGAACTACCCAATAGCACTACAACAGCCGCCATCTCGACAGCTCCTCATCTGGGTTCTTTTTCGTCTACTGCGTGCCTTTTCGCCGTTTTGGACTCTCCAAGGACTCTCTCGCTATATAGGCCCGTATCGTGTGCTGCACTAAGAAACCGCTATTACCTACGCGACTGAACCTGCCTTCCCTTAGTACACTTCCCGTAACATACACTCCGATATCGTCCATGTCTTGCGCCTTAAACTCTAAGTGATAACACACCACCACCGGTAAAATGCCAGCAAGTGTATCTTTCGCAATAACCGCTGCGCCCTACTCATGTGACTTCACACAGGGTTCTATATATATATATAT
>JAJIZL010032470.1:130150-142712 GCA_023969395.1 Amblyomma maculatum
ATATATATATATATATATATATATATATATATATATATATATATATACTATAAGAGAGCGGAAGGAAGAGAGCGGTACCTTTGATCAGCGTTCCAGGGAAAAGGAACGAAGAAGTACGAGCTCACGGGGTAGGACTATCACCTGCAGACGCTCAAGGATACAAGCATCACTTTCACCTTCGTTCAGCATTACAGAAGGAGGAGAGCATCCTCCAAAGCGGCCACAAAGAACGCCAACAGCAGTCTCTAGAGAAAACAAATGAGTGCGAACTTCTGTGCTTCTTTAAATATGCCGCCAGCAAGGAATATATGAGAATTCGACCCCAAAACGCAAAACTTCGAGTCGTATGTAGAGCGCTTTGAGAATTTTTTGACAGAAAATGAGATGTCCAACGAAGAGCGCATCTCAGTCTTCTTGACAGTAACAGGCCCAGAGGCCTTAAAAGTACTAAGAAGTATCCCAGTACCGGTATCGCCGGGAGAAAAATAGTATAAAGTTAAATGTGTCCTTAAAGAGCACTACAGCCCCAAACTTTCCGTCATAGCTGAGAGGTGGAAGTTCAATCGACGCATGCAAAAGCAGGGTAAAAGCGTTGAAGGGTTCATTGTCGAACTTGAACACTTAGCCAGGAAGTGCGACTATGGCGACATCTTACAAGATGCCCTCCGAGACAGGCTGGTCGCCGGCAGGCCGGCATGCGGGATGAAGAGACTCAGCGCGCTCTGTTCGTGGAAATAGACTTGACATTTCAAAGCGCTTGCAAAATCGCCCTTGACTGAGAACTAGTACTGCGAGTCAGTGCGCGAATGCGGTAAAAAGAACACGAGGCATCAGTGCAAAGCGAAAGGTCCGCAGCGTCTCGAGGCGAGGCAAGCTAAGCCCAAGACAAGGTAAGGCCTCAAGATCGAAAAGTGGGATATATGCGGCAGGGGACACTCATGGGAAGTTTTTTGGTATAAAATCTCGGCTTGTCATGAGTTTTCAAAAGTAGACCAAGTGAGAAAAATGTGCTAGTGTTAGGGCAAAAGTTAAAAGGACGCACTTGCTCGAAAGTCCCGACAAAGACTCTGGACATGAACTGTATCACTTGGTTAACTCAAGCTAACCATGTTATGAAGTGAATGTTAATATTGAGGGGCACGCCCTCATTATGCATGTTGACACGGGGGTAGCTGTCACAATCGTTCCAGATCAAGTGTACCAGTCCCACTTTTCGCACGTAAGATGCGATCCATGCAAAATGTCGCTTCGCACTTACACAGGGGGACAGATACAATTTATGGCAGTGCGACGTGGCTCTTCAGAACAAGGGCCAGAACATGACGCTACCTGTTATTGTTGTGAAAGGCAACGGAAAGAGGTTACCAGCGCTAGTTGGCCGAAATTGACTGGAACGTCTCGAACTTGACTAGCTGGAAATTGGACAGGTGGCACTCGAAGACAGTGTCGTTTCTAAACCAGAAGAACCCTTCGGTGTTCACTGAGTAACAAGAAACAATACAGAAGTTACAGGCAAACATTGCTCTGAAACCTTGTACAATTCCTATATTTTGCCGCGCCAAACTTGTACCTTTTGCAGTACTGAAAAAGGTTGAGCAAAAACTTGGAGCAAAAAGAAACAGGCATGCTGCAGCCAGTAATGCGCAGCGACTGGGCTACATCGTTAGTCACAGTTTTTAAAATGATGGCAGTGTCAGGTTATGTGGGACTATAATATAACCGTAACGCCTCATTGAAAACGCCAAGGATGTTTACAGTGATTACACAGGAGGAAAGGTAATTTGTGTGCTAGACCTTTCTGCGGCGTACAGGCAATTGTCGCTTACACCAGAGACCCGACCAGTAGTATGGGTTCGTTCGAATTTCAGCGCCTACGTTATGGTGTGGGGAGTTGTAGGTAATATTCCAGGCCATGATGGACAAAGTGCTTCCCGGCATCTCGCATGAAGCATGTTACATCGATGAAATTATCGTGACTGGGAAGGATATAGCAGACTGCCAAAAGACATTGGACACTGTCTTAGAGCATTTGAGTGAATATATTATCCCACTCAGTCAGGTTAAATGCAGCTTCTTTAAGAAGTCAGTCACGTACTTGGATCACAGGGTAACTTAAGAAGGTATTTACTCTACGAACACAAAGAAAAAGGCAATCTTGGAAGCATCGCAGCGGACCACCATCAAAGAGCTGAGAGCGTATTTGGGCATGTGAAATTTTTATTTGAAATTTCTGAAGAAGGTCTTAACTTTAGCAGAGCCGATTTATCGGCTTTTGAAGAAAGATAAGAAATGGTTGTGGACGAAAAAATGCAGCGATTCGTTTAAGGATAAGAAAACACTGCTGACCAGCCGCCATGTGCTTGCGTTCTATGACGCAATGCTTTTCGGTGCATCATCACATGACTTCGGAGCGCTTATCTTTCACGAGAAAGCTGAGGCTATCGAGAAGACAATGGAATTTGTCTAGCGTGCACTTACAGAAGCAGAGAAAAAGTGTGCCCAGTGTGAGCGCGGGGCTTTGGCCTTAATGTTTTGACTAAAGGAATTTGATAGATATCTGTACGGCCGAGAATTCACCCTATACGAAGATCGCCAGCCACTGCTTGCATTTTAAGCATGATTGACGCATTCCGACTCCCGCGGCTGCATGCATGCAGCGCAAGGCTGTATTTCTTGCAGCTTACGTGTCCAAGCTGAAGTTGAGGAAGGGAAACAATGCAGAAGGGGCCGATGCCTTGTCAAGGTTGCCCCAGCCAATACCCGCGAAAGACGAGGCATCCGAATGCCTGTGAGTATTTCAATGCCTTCCGCTCACAGCTGAAGAGAGTCCAAGTATCTCAAAGCGAAACTTAACACTGAGCCTGATGGCAGATTTCACATTGAACGGGTGACCTAAGCAGCATGCAGATGATTTGAAAGCATACCATGTTCGCCATGACGAGTTATCTGTGGAACAGGGTTGCGTGACGTGGGACGGACGATTTTTGATCCCAGAACAGCTGAGTGCACGCGTGCTATCTTTTGCTAGACAAGGAGCACCCAGGTGCCAGCCGCATGAAAAATCTCGCAAGAAGTTTTCTTGGTGGCCCGGGATAGACTCGGCAGTTGAATAGTGCGTGCAGAGACGGAAAATCTGCCAAGCAGATCAGCCCGCCTTCCGG
This sequence comes from Amblyomma maculatum, assembly GCA_023969395.1. Classification (NCBI taxonomy): domain Eukaryota; kingdom Metazoa; phylum Arthropoda; class Arachnida; order Ixodida; family Ixodidae; genus Amblyomma; species Amblyomma maculatum. The sequence goes on from JAJIZL010032470.1 coordinate 133,312, forward strand.
CCGGTTCCTCTTCGCCCAAGGCCATACCCTGAGCACTGTTGGCCACGCGTGTACGTGGATTTTGCAAAGAAAGAGAAGGCCACGTTCTTCGTACTCGTTGACTAGTTCTCAAAATGGATTGAAGTGTTGGCAATGTTTTCGACCTCAGCAGAAAAATCCACTGAGAAACCTAGGGTTGCTGTTGCCGCTTACGCCTTCCCTGAAGTATTGGTGAGCGACAATGGGCGCCAGTTTACCTTAACTGAGTTTGCTGACGTTCTGAGCACGAACGGCGTAAGGCACGTTCGTACCCCTTATAACGCAGCGCCTAACGGGGCTGCAGAACGAACGGTGAAAACCGAAAAAAGGTCTTGATAAAGTAGGTGCATGAAAGTGAGGCGTCCGATAAGAAGCTCATGGTGAAATAAAGAATTGATAGCTTCCTCATGGCCTATCGTAACACATCAAGCAGTGAAAAGAGGAGTAATTGCAGGCGCAGCGCGATTTAGTTCGTGGGCAAGACTGAACGCTTGTCGTCGCCGACCGCGTTTTTGTGAAAACTGCCCGGAATTAGAGTGTCGCCTGGGAATAAGGTGTTGTGTCCCAGGCCGTGACATTGTGGTTAAAGTGCGCGATGAACCTCGCTTCACGCATGCCGATCACCTGAGTCATCTGCACGCAGACCAATGCGCGAGTCCATACACTCGGATGTGGGTGTCAATCAACCCAACAAGAAGAGGTGTCACCAAACCGAAAGTACTTGAACCCATCGTCACTGCTGCCAACAGGGCCAATCAGTGGCGCAGCCCTAACGCCCGAAATCGTAACCAAGCCGGAGCCTTCACAGCAGGATTTAGCGGCTCCGTCGTCCAACACGCCAACGTCATGCAGACAGGAGGAGCAGCCAGAGGTACGTATAGAAGTGCTCGAGTGCGCAGACAGCGAGTCTGGTTTCGAGACGAGAACTTTGAGTGACGGAGAGTTGCTTATTTGTGCGGGAAGGAGTGTGATAACCGAGAACGCAAAAAAAAACGCCAGTATGAATATGTGTAGTGATGATCGCAGCGCCCTAATCATGAGTTGTCACTCATTAATAATATATTGTTACGTGGAAACTCGATGTATATACAGTATATTTACAACAACCTCAATTGGCATAGCAGGAACCAGCAACACGGAACCAGTCTCACTTTTTCGTCATCATCTCGTCCCTTTCGCGAGGCAAGAGAAGGAAACACTTCGTCGTCATCACATAACATGACCCCCGGCGGTCTAAGTGTCGTCCCGGCAATAAACTGGCAAAGAAGGCATGAGTTCTTAGAGCTTCAGGCACGAAACATCGATAATGTAAGTAGTGGGGCGAGAGGAGCAGGCCGCGTGCACAAGAGGGGCAAGTTCATACTTCACATCAGTGACTTCGTGCTCCACTCGATAAGGGCTACTATAGGGGGACAAACGTTTCTCCGGGAAACCAATGCGGCGTGCAGGAGTCCATAATGCAACCAAGGACCCAAGGTCAAAGGTTACGTGGCGATGTCGCCTATCGTAGGCAGACGTTTGAGAAGTCTGAGAGGCGAGGAACCTTCTACAGGCTGCTTGGCGCACTTCAGTGGTTTGAGCAGTGGCGTCACTCGCGTAGGTAATTTGGGGCGGCCAGCAGGCGGAACTAGCATGTCCAACGGTAAAGCGGGGTGGCTGCAAAGAGCAGGAAGAAGGGCGAGTAACCCGTCATTTCGTGCGTGGAAGAATTTTAAGCAAAGGTCACATATGGCAGCGCAAGGTCCCAGTGGTGATGATCAGGTGATACTTACATAGATAACATGTCCGAAAGTGTGCGGTTGAAGCGCTCTGTAAGGCCGTTGGTTTGGGGTTGGTATGCTGTGGCGAGCTTATTCTTCGTAGAACATGAGCACAGTATGTCATAAACAACTCAGGGCAAAATGTAGCGACTGCGGTCAGTGATTATTTGACGAGCAGCGCCGTGATGGAGAATGAATGGCGCTGAATCCGTAGCGCGGCTCGTAGGTAAGGCTCAGGTGATGGAATACCAAGCTGCATAATCGGTTTCCACTGCGATTCATTTGGGAAGAGGCCAAGACGGGCTAGCCCAGTACGATAAATTGGTTCTAGGGGCTCGTCAATAGGTTGGAGAAGGCCAGCTGGTGGCCGCCATGGATTTTTTTTCTTCGCTGACACGTGTCGCAGGCTGAGATATAGTGCGGTATAGTCCCCGAGATCGCCAGCTGTGGGAAGGTCATGGAGGTATTCAATAGCCAAGCAACAGAGCTTTTTGACAATCACCAACAGGAGGGGAGAGCGGTCATTATGAAAGTTATGGCGGTAGAGAACTCCATCCTCTACAAGAAAAAGTTGCAGAAAAGATTTTGTTCTCCCAAATGTGAGGCCTTCAATAATGGATCTTAAAGATGGGTCGTTGCGCTGCTCGCCTGCTATGGTGTGTGGTGTTTTTTCCGTGCAGGCAGGAAACGAAGACAGCAGCCGTGAAGCACGCGGTGGGAATTTCTTTATTCCCTGAAACAAGTTACTGGCGAGCGCCAGCAGAGCTGGGCGCTGTCCGTGATAAGCCAGGGCGAAGTGCGCAGCAGCACGCGGCGCGGCGGCATATATAGCCGTTATCACTGAGGGGCGTGGTGCGCAAGACAAGTAGGCGCGCAACTACTACACTCCCCCAGTCTTATTTGAATGGGGTGCATACAGTCAATAAAGAAAAATCACACAGACTAGTTCAAGGCACACAGCGGTCTGGAGGGCGGCGCTGCCTTTCCGGATACCGCCGTTGTGTCGTCGATGGAGGACGGAACGAAGTTGGCTGAACCGGCGTCGTCGCTGGACGTGGCTGCTCAGAGTTACCCTGCTCTTCAGGAGTGTAGCTAGAGTCCAAGCCCACGGCCTGAATGATGTGGTTCTGGTGGCGCTTCCAGATGAACACTCCTTGACCGGTTTCCACTTGAAGTCGGTACGAAACAGGTCCCGTTCGCTCTAACACGACAGCAGGCAACCACTTTTCACCCCGCCTAAAATTGCGCACTAGGACACTGTCACCAACAGAAAATTCACGTGTGCGCTGGTTGCGACGCACTGTCTGCACAAACTGCCTTGTCGAAACAGTCTGCTGCAGCGAGGGCTTGACTGCGTCCAGCCGGGTGCGCAGTCGCCTGTTGAGCAGAAGAGTAGCCGGCGCCTCGCCCGTCGTCCGGTGTGGTGTGTTTCTGTAAGACAACAAAAACTCTCCCAATGTTGTGGTTAAACTTGCAGCAGTACTTTTCCGTAGTGCCGCTTTCAAAGTTTGGACAAATCGCTCAGCTTGTCCATTACTACTAGGATGGTAGGCTGATGTTCGTACATGTCGCGTGCCAATGCTCTTAAGATACTCTGAAAACACCGATGAGGTAAATTGCGGCCCATTATCAGATACCAAGACTTCAGGGTAACCAAACCTGCAGAAGAGTTCGTGGAGTCGATTGACTGTGCTTTCCGCAGATGTGTCGCGCATCTGGCACACCTCCGGTCACTTGGAGTGAGCGTCAACAACCACCAAGAACATGGTTCCTTTGAAAGGTCCTGCGAAATCGATGTGCAGGCGCTGCCATGGTTTGGTTGGCCATGCCCATGGGTGCAGAGGGGCAGGACAGGGCATTGCGCTTTGCGTTAAACAAGCATTGCACGAACGGACTTTAGTCTCAATGTCGCGATCAATTCCTGGCCACCGGACGTAACTGCGTGCTAGCTCTTTCATTTTCACAATTCCAGGGTGTCCCTGATGCAACTCATCGAGCATCTGAGGCTGGTGTTTAGCAGGAATAACGACACGCATACCAAGAACGAGACATCCTAGCTGTGACGAAAGTTCACAGCGTCTGTGAAAAAACCGTTTCATTTCTTCACTGTCAACGCGCTCAGGCCACCCGTTCATTACGTGCTGCATGACGCGTCTAAGGATCGGATCTCTGGCCGTTTCGCGTGCAACGTCACGATAGTTGATTGGCAAGGACTGCAAGCGTAGGAGATAAAATTGATCATCCGAGCATTCTTCGCTTTCACGTTGCAGAGGCCGTCGAGATAAGCAGTCTGCGTCGGCGTTTTGACACGACGGCTTATACTTCAGAGTGAAGTTGTAAGCTGACAAAACTAAAGCCCAGCGTTGCAGTCGTGTTGCGGCGATAGTTGGTATGCCCGTTTTGGGACCAAAAATTGTCTGCAAGGGCTTGTGGTCCGTAACTAATACAAAAGAACGACCAAAGAGGTAGTAGTGGAAGCGTTTCACGCCAAAAACTAAAGCTAGTGCCTCTTTTTCCAGCTGACTGTAATTGACCTCTGCTGCAGATAAGGTGCGAGATGCGTACGCCACAGGATGACACTGACCGTTTGGCTGCACATGAGAGATGACAGCTCCTATACCGTATGCCGATGCATCACACGACAGCTGCAGGGGCGCACCGGGGTCGTAGTGAGTGAGAACTGGTGGCTGGGACAGCAGCTCCTTGATGTTCGAGAAGGCTTCTTCGCACTCGTCATTCCAGGACTAGGGAACATTGAGGCGTAGCAACCTGTTGAGGGGCAAAACAACTCTTGACAGGTTAGGAACAAACTTCCCATAGTAGTTGATCAAGCCCAGCAGCGAACGCAATTGGTGCTTGTCTGTAGGACGCGGAGCCTGTGCTATAGCTTCTAGCTTGTCAGTAGCCGGCTCAATTCCGTGCGCGCTAATGACATGTCCCAAGTACTGCAGCTTGTCTTTGAAAAATTCACATTTTTCCTTCTTTATTTTGATGCCTCTCTCAGACAATCATTTCAATACTGCCTCTAAATTTCTTAGATGCTCCTCTTCAGTCTTTCCGGTGACCATTATGTCGTCGATGTAGCAAGTAACGCCTTCAAGTCCTTTCAATATATTGTCCATGATTTTCTGAAAGATCGCCGGTGCTGAGGCGATGCCAAAAGGCAACCGGTTAACAACATACAGGCCCTTGTGCGTGTTCAAGGTTAGGTAGGCTTTTGACTCCTCGTCCATCTCGACTTGTTGATAAGCCCGATTAAGATCAATTTTCGAGAATTTCTGACCTCCGGCTAATGCTGCCAAAAGCTCATCCAACTTAGGAAGCGGGTATGTCTCGACGTCTAGAATCGGATTCATAGTGAGCTTGTAATCGCCACAAATTCTAATTGATCCGTCACGCTTTATCACAGGAACAATTGGTGTAGCGTACCTGCTACTGGCGACGCGAGAAATGATTCTCAACCTTTCGAGCTTTTCTAGCTCTGCCTCTACCCGTTCCACAAGAGCGAAAGGTACACTTCGTGCTTTCAGAAAACGTGGTCTTTGGTCATCTTTGAATTGGAGACTTGCCTTTTCTCCCTGTATGGTTCCTAGCTCGTCACTGAACAAGTCTGCGTTTCTCCGTAGGAGCGCTTCCAATGCTGCCGGCGGACTGCCTGGTGTAGCGGACACCTTACAAAGCCCTTGAATTCCACTCCAGTCTAGTCTGATATGCTGTAGCCAGTTGCGACCTAAGAGCGGTGTCCCTTTTTGCGGAAGAATGTACAGCGGCAGACGTGCCTCTTGGTTGTTGTGGCGGACGAGCACATCCATTACGCCAACAGGTTTTACAGTTTCCCCTGTGTATGTCTTCAATTGCATTGTTGTACGTTGCAAACGGATACCGGGAAAGCACTCTTTAGCCTGATGGTGCGACATAACTGACACTGCTGCTCCTGTGTCAAGCTCCATTCGTATGGTAGTTACTTCTACATTCACTCCAACCATTATGGGTGACGTTCTGGACACGTCGACACTATTTAGCTTAGTTAGGTCGAGCTGAGCCTTGCACTCAAGCGTGCGCATGCACTGCTTCTGTTTCTTCTGTTCCTTTCTAGCTTTGCACATTCTTCGTATGTGCCCTTGTCGGTTGCATTCGAAGCAAGTAGCTCGTACGTGCTGGCATGCTTGTGCATCATGCTTGAAAGAACCACAACGATAACACGGCTGGGATTTGCCACTTTTGCTAGCGTACTTAGGCTTCTGTTTCCCACCCTGCATTCGGTGAACATTTTCAGCGCTATCCGATAAGTCATGTGCTGTCGCTGCATTGCTCATTGCTGCCTCGGCGGCCAAAGCACGGTCAATTGCCTTCTGAAATGTTAGGTGCTTGTCCTCAACAAACAGCTGCCTCTGAATGTCAATTCGCCGCAAGCCACAGACAAATTTGTCGCGAAGCGCATGGTCCAGAAAAGAGCCAAATTCACAAGTTTGAGCCAGCCTGCGTATATCTTCCACAAACTGGGCTATCGTCTGCGTTTCACGCTGCACGGCGCGATAAAACTTCGCTCTCTCAGCAATAACGGATGGCTTCGGTGACAGATGCTTGCTCAAAATTTCCCTCAACTCGGTTAGTGACTTCGAAGTAGGCTTGTCAGGAGCAGTCAAAGACTTTAAGAGTTGGTAAGTTTTGGGACCGATGAGACTGACGAATACGTCGACTTGAAGGTCGTCCGGAACCTTGTTCGCCTTCAAGTACGATGCGAGGCGTTCGTCGTATGACGTCCAGTCACTTGTCTAGTCGTCAAAAGGTTCCATTAGTCCGAGCTGGGAGGCCATCCTGCAGTATCGGCACCAGGGCTTAGCTCCAGGGTCCTGCAGTCGATGCGTTGATTCTCGTCGCCATTATGTGGTGTTTTTCCGTGCAGGCAGGAAACGAAGACAGCAGCCGTGAAGCACGCGGTGGGAATTTCTTTATTCCCTGAAACAAGTTACTGGCGAGCGCCAGCAGAGCTGGGCGCTGTCCGTGATAAGCCAGGGCGAAGTGCGCAGCAGCACGCGGCGCGGCGGCATATATAGCCGTTATCACTGAGGGGCGTGGCGCGCAACACAAGTAGGCGCGCAACTACTACATGGTGGCTAGATTGGAGAGAGCGAAGGCACAGGATAGGCGACAATGCTGCGCACATCCTTCAAAGAATGGGGACGCGGGAAGTCTTTGACGGCGTGAATTTTAGCCAAATCAGGTCGTACCCTGGAGGCATCAACCATGTATCCAAGAATGGTAAGTTGGCTGCGATTAAACTGACATTTCGATGAATTGAGCTGCAGCCGGCTGTGCGGAATACATTGGGAATACTGTTGAGGCGTTCAAGGTGCGAAGAAACGGTCGACGAGACAACAACGACGTCGTCTGGGTAGCACAAGCAGGTTGTCTATTTAAATCCGCGAAGGGAGCCCATAATGCGTTCAAAAGTCTCCGGTGCATTGCAGAGACCACATGACATGAGTTTAAAGTGATACAAGCAGTATGGTGTGACAAAGGCTGTTTTTCCCGGTCCTTCTCGGCAGCAGCAATTCGCCAATACCCGGATCGTAAATCGGCGGAAGAAAGGTATTTAGCTCAACAGAGGCAATCTTAGGCATCATCGATTCTGGGAAGAAGGTACACGTCTTGTTTAGTGATACTGTTGAGATGGCCTATAATCGACGCAAGAGCGCCAGCTGCCATCTTTCTTTTTACTAGAACGATTGAGGACGCCCACGGGCTCGTTGAGGGTTCGTTGATGTCTTGAGCGAGCGTCCTATCAACCTCTTTTTGGATTACTTGGCGTTGAGCACCAGATATGCGATAAGAACGGCGATGAATAGAAGAAGCATCGCTGGTGTGTATGCGATGTTATGCAAGAGCGGTTTCCGACAATGGAAGTTGATCAAAATCAAAAATGTCTGAAAGATGCCAGCAGATGACAGAGTGCATGAGCTTGCGGAGCTTGCGGAGAAAAAAGATCCGGATTGATCATCTTGGTACAGTCTTGGAGACTAGAAACGTCAGGTAAAGAGCAGCCAGAAGAGGGCGTTAAACCGGTCGTCACAAGAGAGAGATCACATTCATTTACATGACACAGAGTGGGGATCGATATGCCTTGCGGGAGGGTCTGGATTTGCGGCTCAAAGTTCAGAACAGGGAGGCAAGTTTGGTTCCCGGTCATTGTGACCACGGTATGAGCAAGGACAACGCTTCGGGTTAGGAGATCATCAAGGGTTGGGGTAACGATATAGTGTCCACTGGGAATAGAGGGTACAGAGCAGAACGTAATATTTGTTGCGGCTTCAGGTTGCAGGCGGACAAAGTCAACACTACAAAGGTGATGCAGAACAAGAGAGGGTGGGTCGAAACGAGAGGGGACCAGAAAATATCCCCAACTTTGATGGCCTCTTCTTGTCATATGCTCTGCAGATTAATTATTCACTGCATATATAGATAAGTAATAGGCTTGGGATGAAGTCACAATGACTGCTAAATGGCAATACTTTGCGAGCACATTATCGGTATGAAACAAATTCTGCTATCAGTTCTCTACGAGCATAGTATCATAAATTGTTTATGTGTTGAGAATAACTGCATACGACGCTTGTAGCACATTGATGCTTGCATGGTCAGAAAGAAAGTCAAGGCCAAGCAAGATGTCGTGAGGAGAATGCTGCAAAGCTGTGAAGAGGATGGTAGTAACGCGGCTAGAAATCGTCACGCGGGCAGAGCACAAGCCAATGACCTTCGACATTGCTCCATCTGCAACACGCACAACCTGTATAAGGGCAGGGGTCAGCACTTTTGGTACCCGAAAACGGAGGTCTGGGCTCATGACAAAAACTTGCGCACCGGTATCAACGAGGGCTTGAATGGCTGTGCCATCCATGAGCATGGCGAGCACATTACGGTGCTCACGAAGAGCTAGACGAGGATTTGGTATCGTGATCCCTACTGCAGCATCATTTCTAGACGCTGCAGCGCCTAGATTTCCGCCGGGTAGCGGCCATAGGGACTGGGAGATGAAAAGCTATGGCATCGGGGCAAATGGGACTGACGGCGGTGGGGGGAGAGTGATCGGTTTATGCGGGAAGACTCGGTATCAGCGACTGTGCTTGAAGGGTCGTGACAAGCTGAGAACGGACGAGAGCTGTCATCGTAGATAGAGGGTGGAATGCGGGACCTTTGTGGCTGGAACCAAACAATTTCGGCAATGACGGGCGATATGGCCGACACAGGAGCAAGCAAAACAAATACGTCGGTTATCGGATATGCGGCATTCGTCTGGATTACGTCGACTCGGGGAAGCATAGGCAGGTCGGCCAGAATAATTGTTCCGAACGTTGGGGTTATAAACAAGCAGCCCAGGATAAACTTTGCGAACGTCGGTGACAGAGGGCGGGCTGACCGCAGCAACGAAGCTGAGTCCCAAGGTGGCGAGCTCTTGGCGGACAACAGCCTGAACTAGGGGAACATCCGCGTGGTGGCCTTCGGCCAAATGTGGCGGCATGGTAGCGGGAGCGATGGCCTCGGGTTCGCGGCGGGCGATACGGGTGACATTTTCGGTCAACGTCGGCTGGTGTTGGGCCTGAAAATCTTGACACAAAGACGTCG